>JAKGSA010002913.1:0-12120 GCA_033558755.1 Philaethria dido
GGTATAGGATGTGAAGGTATTTAGTAATTTCACTACGGAATTTTAGCGATGACTTTTTTTTAGCTCTCACACCTTGTTTGACTTTGTTTTTCGGAGCTCCACATTTTACTGGCGAGCTTTTTTTTAGGTCTGGTCTCATATTTATACTTTGAAAAGTTTGACAAGCCGGTGGGATTCGAGTTGTATGGACGCCTCGCCACTGATATATAAAAGTTAACACATATTTATTTGGTTTAGTAGTACATTGGAAATTATTTTAGTAATACAAAGCGCAGCGTTAAGTTCCGCCATGTATTGATTTCGAGTGATAAGCGTAGGGCAGAGAGACAACCGATTTTCATGATCATTTTTTTATATGATAGCTAATGCTTCTAATTTGGTCCCATTTAAATTTAATTAAGATTTAACAAATAGTTTTTGAGTTATTCGTAATAATTGTTATGTTTCAGGGTGCGTCATGTCCACGACGTGATGATGATGAACTTCGAGCTGCCATAGAACTGTCCGTTATACGAGGTGAGTAATGAATGAATTGAGGTAGTGCGTGCTGAGTGGCGGAACTCAACGCCGGGCTTTGCCTTGTTACCAGAGCGAGGAAATGAAAATATAGTCCTTCTGTGCCGACTTATTATATTATTAATATAAGTATTAGGGTGTCCCATAAGTCTTTTCCTTTTTTTTGATGCAAAATGAATACATGACATTTGTTGTTTAAGGTTGATTTATAAAATTATGTAGGAACGGTTTTGTTCTATAAGTCTTTCTCCATCTCTCGGCAAGCTTTATTATGCCATTTTTCTAAAATTGTTTAGGTTTACTTTTGAAATATTCATCTAGGTGCGTTTTTATTTCGCTTATGGATTTGAAAGATTTACCACGAAGATAATTTTTTAAAGCGAGAAACAAGTAATAATCGGAGAGAGCAAAGTCTGAGTACGAAGAGTGAGGTAGAATGACCCAATTAAATTGTCATTTTTGCCTTACGGCGAACGTGGCGTTGGCTGTAAGGGAAAAATGCGGTCTTGCGTTGTCGTGATGGAATACGACACCTCGCCGGTTCGCCAATTCTGGCCGTTTTTCTCCTATGGCGGCTTTTAATAGATCCAGTTGTTTGCAATATTTATCAGCATTGATCGTATCACCTAGCGGAAGAAGCTCGTAGTACACTACATCCTTCCAATCCCACCAAATACACAAAATAACCTTCTTAGTATCTATTATCTATTTTCTTTAGGCCCATCGCGTTTTCGTTGCAAATTAGGACATAAACTCCAGGTCTCGTCGCCAGTAACAAGACTCTTTAAAAAAGAATTTCTTTCGTGGCGCTGAAGAAGCAAATCGTAAGTGGAAACGTTAAAAGGCGATCGACCTTCGTCAATAGGTGTGGAACCCAAACTTCACATCGATGTGCATATTCCATTTTGATTAAATGCTTATGTATCGTTGTTTTAGGATTGTTAGATGCCTCCTCTATCTCAAACACACTATATAGTAGATTTTCAGCGACCACAGTCTTGATAATGTCCGTATCCGTTGTTGTAGGGCGGCCGCTGCGGTCTTCATCTTGTAAGTCAAGATTGCCATTTTTAATATTCTTAAACCAATTGCTGACGGTCCTGACAGTCGTAGCATCACTCCCGTAAACTCTATAAATATGTCTTTTGCACTATTGCCTTTTTAAAGTAATGAAACATGACAGCGCCGTAAATGCTTCTTTGGCTCTCCATGTTAAAATGCGTGAAAAATTAAAAAGAGACTATTTCCACCAAAAAAATGTACTTTGATAAAGTTCTGGGATGACTGAAACCGATGCCATAAACAGCCAAGATAAGCTTGCATAATAATTTAAACACAGTCATTTGATCATTCATATATCGAAGCGCGGAAGAAACTTATGGGACAACCTAATATATTACAATAATTTACAAAATCATCCATCCAAAAGAACAATCAAAAAAAAAATATATAAAATCAGCAAAGTCAGACATTGTACGAATATATCATAAAACGCGATTATTGGAAAATAAAATTTGTAATTATAGAAATAAGGTTTATTTTACATTTTTTTGCTAACTTACCATAAATTTTGCACTATATGCAGACTTAATAAAGAGTGACGTCATTACAATACGACATCGGATTATGTAAATGTATGAGACGTAGTCTAGACATTAGGATATTCACTAATGAAAGAAAATCATATGAATTGAAGGTTTTTCTAAAAATTATTTTTGCACGTGTTATTAGATCGTTCGTGGTTTTTATGTCACTCAGCACACGTACGTCTCCCTTTAAGAAAAGTGGGGAACGGAAATGTTAAAGGAGAACGGAGTGTCGTAACACTATATCGTGGATTTTAAGTGTCAATATATATATATATATGTTGATCCCACTCCAGAAATGTAAAATTTAGTATTTATATTTCTTGGTTTGGTAACATGGTAAAGCGCGGCGTTGAGCTCAAGTCGCCGAAAAGTGGGAACAGAATTGTTGAAAGAGAATGGAATGTCTTAACACTAGGTTCTCAGGTTCCCTCTGTCTACCCTGCTATATGCGGGATATAGCAAGAAGTTAAAAAATATATATATATATTTGTTCGCGGTAGAGGTAGGTGCGAAAGGTATAACAGCGAAATCTATCTATAATCTACTAAAAGATCTGTAGAATTATTATCATTTCTATCATATATTTCTGTAGGCGGTAATTAGAAGGATCTTTTCAAATTAGGCAACAGAGAGAGGAAATGAACGTTAATGCTATTATTTTAAAGGGGCCTCCTTAAATCTATTAATTTTTTGAAACTGCCTTTTTCTTAAATTGATAACTGCAAGAGCTTAAATACGTTGGACCGCCAATAAGATTTTCGTAAAATGTCCAAAAATGCTTGAAACGATTTTGTGTTTAATTTACGATAATGAGCAGGAAAATATTTATTTTACTTATATTGAGATATTTTTTGAGGTGGCTTTATAGTGTTTCTTTGATGTACACCGGTGGTCGACGCGGCAATGGTTAAATATTACGCCGCGTCGCCCACCGGTGGGTGACACACGGCGGTCGACGTGTTAAAATTGTGTTTAGGCAACTACGGATGTAAAAAACTTACAGCATTGACATTTAATCGTGAATCACGTTTTATCATTTTACAGTGACGATACGGAAGACTGCTTACGATATTTTTTGTACTATTTATTTATTAATAATCTATGTAGTTATATTTATTTCTTTATCTTGACGCAAATGAATTATTTATTTATTTGTCATTTATCACATACTATTTAATATATTTATAGATAAAAAATCAATTTAAAATTAAATGCGCTAAATAAAATATTATTACGGATAGCTCAAAAACTACTTTTTAAATAACTAAATTTAAATGAGACGCTCTATCATACAAACAAAACCATATTAAATTTAGTAAGTCTGTTCTCTCAAAAATTATAGTAGTAATATATCTCAGTTTGAGGCTTTAGTCAATTAACATAAAATATTGTAATAAAGTGGGGGAACGGAGGTCTTAACACTAGGTCTTCTTTGTTCCTACCCTACTATATGTGGATACAGCAGAAGCCATGTATATAAAGACAACGAAATCACAAAAAATGTTTTGAATTAATAGTTTTATTTAAATTTGTTAAATATATATTCTAGCTTTTTTAGTCTTTAATAATCATTGTATTCTTCTTTTCAACCGACTTGAAAAAAAAAAAGGTTCTCTTCTCAAATTTGGCTGCATTTTTCTGTATGTTACCGCGTATCTTTCTACTGTCTACCAATTTTAATGATAGGTATTGATTTTTATATGATAGGTATTGCTTCTGGTGGTACTATCGAAATTAAGTTAAGATTCGACAAATAGTTTGTGAAAGTTATTCGGAACAATTTTCCTTATTAGCAAGTGTTTTATATTAATTCGATTTTCTTCTACTGTTAAAATGTGTATATTATACAACAGAATCCAAGCACTAAAATATTTTATTGGGTTTATTATAATATTTTAATCAGGAATCTGCATCAGAATACGTCCCGCGTCCGCTGATTGGTCATCTGCGATGTTAAGGGGTTCACGGCGCTACTGCCGCGATACATCGCACTGCGTACTTGCTGAAATCACATCTGAAATGTTACAGTTAGTTAGTATAGGACAAAATGATAAAAATAATAAAATAGCTTGAAGATAAAGCTGTCGTATGCAGAGGCACAAGGTGCGGACTGTAAACGCAAATAGGTTGTTGGTTCGATTCCCACTCCAGAAATGGAATTTTTCATTTCCTGGGTTTGTAACAAGGCAAAGGCGCATGCTGAGTTCCGCCATTCAGCGCACGCCTCACCTGGCGGTAAGGGGGAACGGAGTGTCTTAACACTAGGGTTCCCTCTGCATACCCTGCTATAATATAAATGCGGGATAGCGTGAAGCTGAAATGTATGTATATTAGTGCAATATATTATTTTTGTGTTCAAGCTATTTTTTTATTATTTTTTAGCCCCTATTTGAGTCATTGTGTACAGAGTGTAACTCAACGCCGCGCTTTGTTATACCAGAGTGGTAATCAAAATAATTTAGATAACGAAGTCGAAAATGGAACCAACAACCACTGGCAGGCTTTCGCAGTCAGACCCTGTCTTACTGCGCACCAGATGGTCCTGAATTATAATAAAAAAAAAAAACAAATAAATAATAAATAAAGATTAAAAAGTATTTTACGTACAATTACATAAATTAGACAATACAAGCATAGCATAATATAAATTTTCAACAGTATTTTAAAAGTACAGGTTCAAACTACCGATAATTAAATTATCATACAAACTTTCAATAATTACTTATCAATTATTAAACATACATACATACAAAGTTTACTGTATCCCGCATATAGCAGGGTAGACAGAGGGAACCTAGTGTTAAGACACCCGTTCCCCTTACATTCGCTGAATAGAGGCTTTGCGTGTTGAGTGGCGGAATTCAACGCCGCGCTTGCCTTGTTACCCAACCCAGGGAAATGAAAGATTCCATTTCCGGAGTGGGAATCGAACCTAAAACCTATCGCGTTTACAGTCGCACGCTTATGCCTCTTGGGTGCCACGACAGGCATTTATAAAAAGGGAAAAAGATCAAAATTAAAAATCAAAATTCACCAAACAAATATACAATAAAAAATCACCGAAAATTTATGATAAACATAAATAGATAAAACTATAAAAACCCGTACTGTTCTATATCACATCCGTTATCACATCTCGTGTTATCACACTTGACGTTATCACTGATAAGAGCATGTGACGGTTTACGTAATACACCTAGTATGTACTGAATAAATAAATTTAATTTTATATAAAATGTACTGAGGCCGCCGTAATGAGAGGGTGTGATTCGATTCCACTTTGGGGAAAAAAATTATTAATAAATTAATTGAGTATTTATTATTTAGAAATATATTTTTTTGAATCTGTCCTACATTTCCGAATATTGTTATAAGTGACTAATCGGTTTATAAAGTATCATTTAAAATATATATTCGTGTAAATATATTAATTATTTTCATTTCAATTGCCTCTGTACTAAATTTAATATATAAATAAATAATATATAAGTAGGCCGACTGTATTTTAAAAAATAATTAAGGGTATTATAGGATTCGAACCTATATCTACTGGTCGTATGTGTAAAATTATAACGTTTTATAAGTAATGCCTGTCGTGGCGCAGAGGCACAAGCGTGACTGTAAGCGCTGTTAGGTTGTGGGTTCGATTCTCACCCAAGAAATAGAATTTTTCATTTCCCTGGTTTGGTAACAAGGCAAAGCTAGGCGTTGAGTTCCGCCAGTCAGCACGCAATGCCTCTCAATTCAGCGGAAAGTGGGAAACGGAGGTCTTAACACTAGGTTCCTCTCTGCCTACCCCTGCTATATGTGGACAGCATGAAGCTATGTAAGTACGTATGTATGTATTTTTTAATCAATTACATTTTACTCAATTGTGAATATCATTAGTGAGAACCTTCTCCAAAAGCCAAGAGAGTGCTTTGCGGAATTCTATTTTCTTCACATTCACTATATATTCTTTCACCCATATGAGCACCGTTCTAAATGCCTACTTCATCTTCTAGAAGACGGGCTATGGACTGAGAAGACGGTGCGCATATTCTTCTTCAAGACTGACACTGTTAATTGACTGAGAAAATTAAGAATATTAAAAAGTTAACCGATTTTTAATAAAAGAGGTTCTACTTTTACTGGGTGAACAAATTTGATGATTCTTTCTATATGTGGTAACTAGTTTGATGTGGTGGTTTTAATCTAGTTACGATTTGGGATAGTTTTTTGGAGTTATTCGTAATAATGTCACTTGTTGTGTGTTGTATTTGAAGTCGCTTTTTTTGTTAAAATCCTATTTATATTTGATTTTGCTTATTCTGGAGGGAATCGAACCCAACAACCTGTCGCGATTACAGTCGCACGTTTGTGCCTCTGCGCCACAACAGGCTCTACAAACAGTTGTTAAAATATAGTAAATAAACTCACTCTCGCCGGTGGCACACTCTATACTCTGCTTTATGATATCATGCCTGGGTTCAATTGTAACGCGTGTATTAATGCTTGCCCCCATTCTTATTACGTAGAAATTGTACTGTTAGCGGTGTAGACTCTAGTGATAGACGGAATGGCCTGCTGTAAAATAAATATAAGAGTATTACAAATTCTATTTAAATGCATTTTATTTTCAGCTCACGCTGTATCCCGCACATAGCGGGCAGGCAAAGAGAACCAGAGAACCTAGTGTTAAGAAACTCCATTCTCTTTTCAACAATTCCGTTCCCCCACTTTCCGCCGAATTGAGGCATTGCATGCTATGGTGGAACTCAACGCCGCGCTTTGCCTTGTTACCAGAGCGAGGAAATGAAAATACTAAATATTATTTAATACGACAGGCTCCCTAAAAATATTTTAAAATATAAAATATATATAGAGGGATTCGAACCGGCACCTCTTGGAAATTAAACGTTTAAGCCAACCTAACCAATAACTCATGCGGTCCGCCAAATGTTGCGTATAATATAGAAAATATTAAATTCTACATTTCATGTTTCGTATTTGTCGTCTAATATTTAAATATATGAATACAATTTATTTAAATTTCTTAAGCTATGCTTATTAAATTTTAAAATTCTCATCCCAGTTACTCATCCCTGCTCTCTTTTTTTTTTTTTTTTTTA
This sequence comes from Philaethria dido, assembly GCA_033558755.1. Lineage (NCBI taxonomy): Eukaryota > Metazoa > Arthropoda > Insecta > Lepidoptera > Nymphalidae > Philaethria > Philaethria dido. Next base: position 7,217 of record JAKGSA010002913.1, read on the forward strand.
TTGATAACGGACGGCAAACGAGCAGAAGGACCACCTGATGGTAGTAGTTACCTGCTCATAGACATCTACAACACCAGAGATGTTGTAGATGCGTTGCCAACCTAGAGGATACTGATGGAAGGGGGCAATGTAGTCCACTATCAGAACCACCACATTTTGGGGAAAAGGATGGGTGGGAAAGGGGAAAACCTGGCTTACATGCCATCGAACCGGAACACATCATAAGATATTTGGCGGTTCGTCTTTGACATGATAGTGGTCGCGAGCCAGTTGGAGGAGAACCTCCTACCACCTAACAAAAATCTAAATTATATGTTACAATTTATTAGTGTTGCTAGTTTCAAAACCTCTTAACCTCTTAAAATAATCAATAACATGAAAAAAGTGTATAAACACATGGTAAGATAACATTTAATATTTATATTAATAATTTAGTAAAAAAAATTTACCTTTTTTTAATTTTTTTTCCAAATACACTTAAAATTATGTCACATATAAATATTATGACTAAACTATCCACTATATTTAACACAATATAATATCTATTTCCTCTACAAAGTTAAATAAAAAAAAAATCATACCTAAAAGTACCATCTAAACCGGCATTTTGGGCATATATCAAAAGTCCCTCAGTGGCCGCTACAGCAAAACTCTCTCCCGACGGAGAGAATCTCACACAATGGACACGAACCTGTTATAGATAATAATAATATTAATATATACAGCTTCACGCTGTATCCCGCATATAGCAGAGTAGGCAGAGGGAACCTAGTGTTAAGACACTCCGTTCCCCACTTTCCGCCGAATTGAGGCATTGCGCGATGAGTGGCGGAACTCAACGCCGCGCTTTGCCTTGTTACCAAATCCATTAAATGAAAATACTAAACTTACATTTCCTGGAGTGGGAATCGAACCCACAACCTGTCCCGTTTACAGTCGCACGCTTGTGCTTCTGCGCCACGACAGGCGTTATAAATAAAATATTAATAATATATAATAAATTAATGATTAGAAATGATTAGCTTCATTCAATATTGAAAACCTAGTGTTAAGACACTCCGTTTCCCACTTTCAGACATTATGTGTTATGCGGCGTGATCCAACGCCGAACTTTCTAGAGTTACTATCGATCTTATGAAATTTAATGTTCATAATATGAATACAATTTTAAATATGAAAAAACCAAAAGAAATAATTATTTTTTACAACTGTACTTGGGATATTGGCCCGTCAAGGTTTTGAAATATGAATAGGCCTGTTGCTAAAAAGGTTGCTCACCCCTGATCTAAATAGATATAAACAATCCCAAAAACGAGTATCGAACCCACAACATTCACCTTTAAACACTGCCACTGCGCCACAATAGTCTCTTCTTATTAATATGTAATAATCATAATATTTTATTACTTTTACAACGCCTGTCGTGGCGCAGAGGCACAAGCGTGCGACTGCAAACGCGATAGGTTGTGGGTTCGATTCCCACTCCAGGAAATGTAATTTTTCATTTCCTGGGTTTGGTAACAAGGCAAAGCGCGGCGTTGAGTTCCGCTCCTCAGCACGCAATGCCTCAATCTGGCGGAAAGTGGGGAACGGATTTGTTGAAAGAGAACGGAGTGTCTTTTCGGATTTGTCTGCTATATGTTGGATACAGCGTGAAATTAAAAAAAAATAAATAAATAATCAGTAATATAAATAGCAATACCTCAGGTTTGACATTTCTATCAGCCATATCACCAGTTTTAACGCCGGGCAAGCGTATATTAACTTGTCCGCCTTCTAAGCCCTCTCTCTCTTCCACTAGCGCCATATTGCCGAATTCAGTGAGAAAACGACGATTTATAAAGTCCTGGGGGTATAAATAAATAATAAATTACATGCATGTATCAGTGGAAGCCAGTAAATTTAGAGAAACCGGTATATATTTAGGAAAGCCGGTATATTTTTAGAGAAGCCGGCATATTTAGGGAAGTCGGTATAGAATATAAAGTTATTTAGTAATTTCACTATCGACCTTTTTTTAGGTGGTTTTAGATGCCAAAGCTTGTTTTTTTGCAATTTTATACTCAAAAATTTCATAGTGACCTCTTTTATTAGCTCTTACACCATTTTCGATTATGTTTTTTGTAATAATTTATTCAAAAGATTTATTGTCATTTGCAAAAGATAAGCCGTTAGAAACAGTGTTATATGGACGACTCCCACTGGTGTGTAGATATTTTATAATTTATTTATTACTACAATTAGAAAAAGTCGAAAGTATTGAGATTTTGTGTATTAAAATAAATTGGAAGACATTAATCGAACTTAAGCAATTATTTTCTTATATATTTTTTTATATTTCTTTTCTACCCAAAGAAAAGGCAGAAAGCAGAAAAGGATGGGATGAACAAGACAGGATAAAAATACTGATATTTTATTGATATTTATAGATATAATATTTAATAATTGAACATCATTTAAATATTTAAAAAAAAAAACAAGAATTTTCTGAGTAGGTTTTGAACCCACAACAATCAAATACACTGAACATCATCATTAAAATCACAATATGTCAATATTACATACATGTAAGATTCATTTGTTCATAATTATCAAATTAATGCAAAATTAATTATTTCCTCATACAGACATACATATATATATAGGCTTCCCTAAAGAAGCCGCTATATATTTTAGAAAGCGAATATATATTAAATAAAACCGGTATATATTTAAGGAAGCCGGTATACTTAGGGAAGCCGGTACATAAAGGTAAGCCAGATGTTAAGGTTTTTAGCAATTTCACTATTGAAGTTTACTAACGAGATTTTTTCTTCTCTCACATCTTTCTAGAGCTCGTTTTTTTTTTCAAATAATTTATTGTCATTTACAAAAGGTAAGCCGATGGGCACCGTGTTATATGAACGCCTACATACATATAAAAAATAACATATATTTGAACCCATACTCACATTGACCGCATCAAGAGATCTATTTTGAGTTATAACAAACTTCTTTATGAGGACTGCTTCTTGAATACTATACAAGCAAACATGCTTGGAATTACCTCCTCCGAGTATGCAGAGACCATCTGCCGTGTAACATATTGTTGTGAATGCTCTGAAAATATTTTTTTTTCTATTATATTTATAGTTTTTATTAATACTTTTAATAAAAAAATATATTTTTAATAAAAATATTAAAAAAAAAAAATTATATAAGTTAAACAATATGTATTTTCATTTTCAATATTTTAAAAGTATACTCACACACAAGGGATAAGAACATTATTTTTAAAAAATATGTTAAAAAAATTCGAACCCATACATTGTAAGCCAAAGCGTTTTAACAACTGAATCATACGTTCTTAGATAAGAGTTACGAAGGTAGATAAGAAGAAGAAGGTAGAGGTAGAAGGTAGAAGTTTTTAATTTTTAACACCTCTGTATAGACCATTTTACAGTTTCTTTTAGCTTCACACTGTATCCCGCATATAACACGGTAAGCTGAGGGAACCTGAGAACCGACGTGTTAAGACACACCATTCTCTTTGAACATTTCCGTGCGCCACTTTACTACCCAAATATATTAAATTTCTTTTATACACAATATTTAAAAAAAAAGTATACAAAATAAACAAAACAGAGTGTCTCATCACTAAACACTACTCACTTGGTTTTCAACATTTTCTCAGGAGTTATCAAATCGGTGTCCGCTCTTCCAGAACCTAAGTCATTCCTTCCTTCTATACTGCCAGTTTGTTCCGAGGTAGATGTATTGAAAAACGTTATGTTACCATCTAATGTTGATACTGCTAACTAAAATAATAACAATATAATATTGTATTCAATTTTTTTTAGCTTCACGCTGTATCCCGCATATAGCAGGATAGAAAAAGTTAACCTGAGGACCTAGTGTTAAGACACTCCGTTCCCTTAAGATTTGAGACATTACGGGCAATATAAGAAAATAATAATAAAATAGCAAAATAAAACAATAATAATATAGTTAGTTATGAAATATTGACTATCGAGGCGCAGTAGGACAGGATCTGACTGTAAACGCGACTGGTTCTGCGTTCAATTCCCACGCCAGATTTTACGGTTAGTTCGGACGGTTTAGTTCCGCTTCTTTTTTTTTATTGATAACGGATGGCAAACGAGCAGAAGGACCACCTGATGGTAAGTGGTTACCTTCGCTCATGGACATCTACAACACCAGAGATGTTGTAGATGCGTTGCCAACCTAGACGATACAGATGGAAGGGGAGGACAATGTAGTACTCCGCTATCGGAACAACCACATTTTGGGGAAAGGATGGGTGGGAAAGGGGAAAAACCTAGCTTACATGCCATCGAACCGGAACACATCATTAGATATTTTGCGGTTCGTCTTCGACATGACAGTGGTCGCGAGCCAGACGGAGGACGAACCTCCTACCACCTAACTACTGGCATACCCGCATCTTATGGGACACTACCCAGCGGAACCCTCACAGAGAAAAATTTAAAATAAATACATATATATGAAAGCCAACTTCTCAATTTATTCACATTTGATACAGATATATATTAAATATATATGATTATATTATTTTTTAATTACCTCTTCACCATCAGGTCTAAACACAACTTGTAAGGCGTCCGACGTCAGTTGTATAGTTTCACAGTCTGAGCTCGTTTCGATGCAATTCCATAGTTTTATAGTTTTATCCCAAGAAGCTGATGCCAGTGTGGAACTAGAGAGCACTGGAGCGAAGGAGCGGGATGACTCTGGTGCCTCATGACCACCGAGAACCTGGAAATGAAAAAAAAATCTTTGGGTAGTAAAAATTTGTAAAAATCTCTCTACTGGAATGCTAAGACATAATTAAATTTAAAAAAAAACCTTTACGTAATCGTCATGGTTTCTTCCAACCATGGCAA
>JAKGSA010002914.1:0-12116 GCA_033558755.1 Philaethria dido
CGAAACGTTTTAAACAAACATTTCGTTGAATTATATGTATTTACAAAAAGACAAAGATACGCTAAGAAGGTCTGCTATCATCATCATCATAGCGTATTAGATATTATCAGTATTATAATTGCATTTAATTATGCCATATATAATATAAAATGAGATAATACTTATCTCTATAACGATAGATATGATGCATTAAGGTTTTAATGCTTGTCGTGGTGCAGAGGTCAAGTGTGCGATTGTAAACACGAGAGGTTGGTGTTGTTCGATTCTCCAGAAAATGGAATTTCATTTCCTGGGTTTGGTGACAAGGCAAAGCCTGGTGTTGAGTTCCGCTACTCAGGACGCTATGCCTCGATTCGGCGGAAAGTGGGGAACGGAGTGTCTTAAGCTTCCCTCTGCCTACCCTGCTATATGCGGGATACAGCGTGAGGCTATATATGTATGTAATAAGGTTCTAACTATATTCTTTTATATTTCATAATATTTTTCTACCAATGTAATATTTTTTTCCATTTGGATTTGCATCAAATATCAAGACACAGCTTCAAGCTTTATCTGGAGAGAACTCTTTCCGCCGATGTTTTACGGAAGATTCGGGAGTTCCCGTGGGCCTCGGTCAGTGGCGGTAGAGGTGGAGCATCGTGAGGTTTTACTGGGTATAAAGACGGCCTCTTTACAGCCGATCCGGAGTCCCACATAACCCATCCCGAGTCCCTGGTCGGGCACGTATCCATAACAGATTTCCTCACGTAAAAAAAAAGAAATAAAAGGGGTAGTCAGAGATACAGAGAACATAGCGTCAAGACACTTCATTCGGCACTTTTCGACCGAAATGAACGTCACGCATTGTCTTATCAGAATAAAAAAATAAAAATATTTTAAATATTATTATTCCCCTGAGTAGGAATTGAACCAACGACCAATCGCGTTTACAATCACTCTTCCACTGTGCCACGATGACCTAACTTTGTAAGTATAGTATACACATAATTATATAGTATAAATTGGCATGTGATGGACATATACTTATCAGATCAGATAATACAAAGCAATTAAAGATATACAGAAATAAATACGAGCAAAACGATGATACCAAAGATAATATACTCGTATAGATTTTTTTATTTGGACAAATATGGCATATATAAATTCAGTGAGTATATATTTTTTTCTATATCCCGCATATAACAGGGAACCTGAGAATCTAGTGTTAAGACACTCCGTTCTCTTTCAACAACTCCGATCCCCACTTTCCGCCGGATTGAGTCATTGCGTGCTGAGTGGCGGACGTCAACCTTGCGCTTTGCCTTGTTTCCAGACCCAGGAAATGAAATTACTAAATATTATTTAAAATTTTAATTTCCTGGAGTCGGAATCGAACCCACAACCTGTCTTGTTTACCGTCGCACGCTTGTGCCAAATAAAAAATAAAATTATTACGAATATCTCAAAAAATACTAGTCAGATTTTAACTAAATTTAAATGCGACCATATCAAATGCACTAGTTGTCATATAAAAAAAGAATCGTCCAAATTGTTTTATCCAGTAAAAAAATTACGGTAACACATAAAAAAAAATACAGTCGAATTGAGAACCTCTTTTCTTGAAGTCGGTTAAAAAATATATATTATATGTATGTATAACGTCATACTTTATAGATAGGTTTAATTTTGTTATATCAACTTTCTCTTTTACCGGTTCTATCGGTATATCTATCATGTCAAAGACGAACCGCCAAATATCTTATGATGTATTCCGGTTCGATGGCATGTAAGCCAGGTTTTCCCCTTTCCCACCTATCCTTTCCCCAAAATGTGGTGGTTCCGATAGCGGACTACTACATTGTCCTCCCCTTCCATCTGTATCCTGTTGGTTGGCAACGCATCTACAACATCTCTGGTGTTGTAGATGTTCATGGGCGAAGGTTACTACTTACCATCAGGTGGTCCTTCTGCTCATTTGCCATCCGTTATCCATAAAAAAAATCTATTGGCTTCACACAATTTTTTTTCAAGAGTGGTAAGGGGAGAGTAGAGAGAGAATATAGGTTATATTCTCTCTCTACTCTCCCTTTACCACTCATTTAGAGACAGAACATTTCATACCCATATATTAGGCATAATAAAACAAACATATAGTTAATATGAATAAACTTTATTTCTACATAAAAGGATATATTGTATCGCGTTTGTAACAAAACATTTAACAAATACTTTGGAGCAACTTAACACTTTGGGTGCGACTTATTATGCCCTAAAACAAACGACCAGTGTTTCTCAAACCACCAAATGTAAGAAAATCTCTATAAAATAATTAATAAATGCAAGTCATATTGAATTATATTAAAAAATTCTGATAAAATAAACTCTTCATTGTAAATATAGTGATAAATATATGATATATTTTGTTCCAATATGACTTGCGAGTTATATTCGTTAGGTGTCCACACTGTAGGGTTACGTTTCAACAGCACAACGTCTTTGCCAAAGCTATAAATAAATCTTAAAAAAAATACAATAACTTGACTATTACAGCTAACTTTCGCAAAATCTACTTCGAACGAACAAAATTCTTAATGTAAAGCAGATCTGCCAGCACCATTCTTATAAACCATTCTGTAGGTTCTATCTTCTGATTTAAAATTTAAGCTCTCATCCTTGTGTCAACAAGATATAATGTATATGATATATTTATATATATTTATACATATTTACGCTTGAATCCTTTCCTTCTTGCACATGGCCCCTTCACCTTAAGACTAAATTCAATACAATAAGGCTTTGATCTCGACAAGGCAAAATAACTTCATAAGACGTTTATGTACAGCCTAGAGCTCATCGAAAAATCTCATAGAGGAACCATCAACAGCTTAAAAAACGCAACAATAAATAAAACTATTAACAAAAACATTAACAATCAATTTTCAAACGTGGCGATAAAGCTTAAACGATAGGCAAAAAAAAACATACTTAAAAAATTATTAAAAATTCGAAATTTCGGAATGCCAAACTGAAATTATAGCACGTAATAAAAATAATATGATAACGTTACTTAAAAAGTGGGGAACGGAATTGTTGAAAGAGAACGGAGTGTATTAACACTAGGTTCTCAGGTTCCCTCTGCCTACCCTATATGCGGGATACAACAAAAAAATGTTACTTATAAATACGACGTGTAGTACGGTACCTACTGCCTAGCTTGCCTACTCTAAATTACATTTGGTCTTTGGATGAGCATGTTACTTTATGGCTTGGTGTCACTATTTGTAACTTTAATCGATATAAGTGCACTTCATTCCAATTTATTACGTGAATATTCCATTAAATTCACTAGACTAGACCACTAATGGAAGGCATGCACCATGAAGGACACTACATCTACAATTTCATAGCAAAAGTGAAAACAAGGTTCCACCAAACAAATACTTAAAAGAAAAAAAAAAAAACAAGAACAAAATTTGAGAAACACTGTTCCATGAAAAAAATCAAGTTAAAATAACTTTGTAAATTGAAATCATTAAAAAATAGCTTAAACAAATTTAAATAAAAAAACGTTGCGATGATTTCCAGACAAAAGCGAAAATGTATGAAAATTTTCGATAAACTTCAGGTACCTATTTGGGACAACACTCTGTAGGAGAGTGAGATAGAAAAAAAAAGGAGATTTTGACACATTAACAAGTGATAGATAAATTAATATGGAAAAAGATAGTTTTCCACTAAAACTACTTAAAGTTATCACAAGGGATGTTGTAGGTTTGACCCACAATAGTAAGGCCTTCAGGCCTAGACGGCTAATCATTACTACCTTAATTTGAATAGCGATGGCGATTTTAATAAAATTAATGGTACAAAAATAGATTTTACTATTTAAAATCAATTTTATTCCATGCAGTATGAATGTTTAATCATAGCAGAATTTAAAGTTATTATTATTATTTAATTTTTTTTATAGGTTCTGTTTAATTATTCAAAATTTCAATGTACCAGTTACAAAAATATGAATAAACGTTTTTTTCAATTCTTCAATTTATAAATTGATTAGAAATACATCCTTTGGACAAACAGGACTAGACATAAATATAATCAAATTTAAACACAAAATAACAAAATTTAACAAAACAAAATCGATTCAATCAAAAAATCGATATTCAAACAATCGCCATCACTATTCGAGTACAATATATAAATCAAAACACATAATATCAATAATCTTGATACATTACTAAAAGTAACATTCATTAGTTATTTAGTTTAGTTTAGTTTCGATTTTAATTGAAACTTCATAGTGACAAATGTCACATTTATAAATATATCTATACAATAATAAAATATATATATAATATAAATATATTATTTATATTACAATGATACAAACAAAAAAATCGTTCACCTCCAAAATGCAATACAGTCTATGCACATGGTGTCTTTGTTTTACACTAATATATTAAGGCGATTTATAAATCTAACTACACGTAATGAGGTTAAAAATATACAAATTATGTATGTATGTATGACTTATTTTTTGGCATTTTTAAAATATTATTGTGATGAATGAATCGGTAACGTATCTTAAAAACCGAACTTCAATAATTGACGTTGTGTTAATAAAGACATGTATACCGTTCTTAGTTAAAAATATCTATATTTTTTTTTTACAATTAACATTATTCATATAACAATACATTATGCTTTACTCGTGTGATTTTTTTTTTTTTATATAATTTTAACGTACCTTTTTAATCTGTCACCGTACGTCACTAAGAAGCTAATTGTAAGATCCTCCCTACACAAATCAACCTAAGTATACATATATATCTATTTAAATTTTCAATATAAATAAACTATGTTCTCTATATTACAAAAACTACAATTAAAAGTGTACAATCATATTAATTTTATGCGTTATGTAAAAGTAGATAGATCTATATATAAATATTTGATTATATAAGTAAATAATTTTTGGAATATCTCGTTAAGGCGAACTATACCTTGGAAGCGTCGTTGGCGGTGCTCTCTAGCTTCGAAGTATTGGCGGCGACTTCGGCCAACGTGGCCAACGCCAACAGGTCCGCACTATGGGATTGACTACCCATGCCCATGTTTTGTACCACCGTGCAAGGCGCTTCTGTGGCTATTTTAATTTCCGGGCTTATTTTGTTCCCACCGTTCATGTCGCTGGAGACGAGACTGTTTATCTCTAGTCGTGTGATGCTAATCTTCCTAGGTTTTCGCTTCTGACTCCCTATGACCGTCTCGCGCCAACTTTCCACCAAGTCGCGCCTCTCGTCGCACACTGGACGCGGTACTGAATTGATTATCTGATTGTCCAGCTTTGGTTTCATATTCACCGTTTTCTTCTTGCGTTTGTTCTCCCTTTTCTTCTGTTGGAACTTCTCTAAGCTTAACGAGGGTAGTGCTTTTATTTTCGCGTCTAAGTCAAAATCGGCAGCTTTGAATGTTTTGTTTGTATTATTGTCTGTTTCGGGCGTATCAGGTTGCTCTTTAGATTCAATTTCGATTTCGTTTATAGTATTTTTTGAGTCGTCGGCGATCGCCTCCCCGGAGCCTTGGTCCCAGCTACAGGACGCGCTGTAGCCTTCGTCAGGCCTGTCGGGGTAGTCCTTCCTTTGCCTCTTATTCACTATGAGTCCTCCAACCGCCATGAACTCCTGATATCTCTTGCCTTTGCACGACCGACCCGATTTCTTCTCGTCATCCGACCAGTTCCTCTGATAACCGTCGTCGTCTTTAGAATATCTCTTATCAACTATTTGGTCTATAACGTCTTGGTTCGTGAACTGGTCGTTGGCGACACCGTATCGGTACAGTCGTTCCTTATCGTCGTAGTCCTCTTCAAACATTTTGGTAGTTTCAGTGAGAGCGTTTTGTAATTCACGTATACTGTCTGTCCTCTCGGGCGTGTGTTCTATTTCTTGAGATCTATATTCGATAGGGTTTGAGATCGTGCTAAATTTATACGAAGGGGGTGAGTAATATGGGTTAGGAGTTTGAACTTCAGTCTTAGTAGAGAGGAGGCTGCTCAGACCTCCCATTTGAGCTTCATCAGCCAACTTGCCGGGAGTAAACATCGAGAGAGGCTTGGGATCGGCCTCTGCTTCATTATCACTTGATTTTTTATTAAAATCATATCTCGTGGAGTTGTTATTTGTTCTTTCTAATTCGCTCTCTTGATATTCATTGTTGGAGGACTCTATAGTCTTGTCGATGGACTCTCGAGGCCGCGAGGAAAGTGTCCTTAATGGCGGGGCGGGCAATTTGTACCATTTGAAGTCAGGATTAGCGCTGAAGAATGCGTCTTTATACTGAAAATGTGACAAACAAATATATAATATAATAGATATAAGAATATATTAAACAATGTGTTAAGCGAACGAGCTTTTTATTTAAAATACTTATAAACGATATGTATTTACATACCTGTTTAGCAAGACCTGTGTAGCAAGCTTTCTCTTCCTTGTCCAAATTGGCCCACCACTCGCCAAGAATTTTGGTAATAGATCTGTAATGTGAATTGACAAAGATTAAATATTTATTATCATATATACTTGATTATGGATCCTCACTATTTAATATCTATATACATCATCATCATATCATATATACTATTTTGGCTAAGTGGGACTAAGTAAGACTAAATGTTGTGAGTTCAATTACCACTCGGCGGAATTATTCTGTTTAAATTACTTTCATACTGACGCCTGTCGTAGCGTAGAGGCACAAACGTGCGACAGGTTGTGGTTCGATTCCCACTCCAGGAAATGGAATTTTTCATTTCCTTGGTTTGGTAACAAGGCAAAGCTCGGCGTTGAGTTCCGCCACTCATTTAACTTTGACAAATTGTATATACGAATTTAAAAGGATTTGATCATGTGACCTCAAACAACAAAGTCCAAGTATTAATCAATTAGATTATACGCGAATTATTTATGCACACAATTCAATGTTAGTCTCTCTTTAGGTAGTCTATATATATGTACGTATATGCACAAATTTGGCTACTTCCGTTTTTTTTTCAAATTAATAAATACAATTTCTTAAATATTAATAGATTAATACCTAACATTGCTTTGTTATAAAGTAAATAAAAAACAAATAACTCAAATACTGTCAGGCATACAAGTATTTAAATAACATAAAAACAAAATCTGTAGACAAAACTTTTACTCAAAAATGCTGCCCTAAAAAGTACACATTTACAAGCAAGTGTGAGCCCGTGGATGTAATTTAATTCATATAAAAAAAACAAAAACCTGCTATGTGCGGGATACAACGTAAAGCTAAAACAATACGTGCAGCGTGAAGCTGAAGAAATATTATCATAATATACCAACCTGTTCTCCAAATTCGGGTATTTATCACGTACGACACTCCTATGACGTTTGCAGAATATGAGAAAGGCGTTCATCGGCCGACGCGCGTGATGCGCCGGCTCCTCATCTTGTTCGTGCATTTTGAATTATCTGTGGGCGAAAGAAGATTTAATTATAATATATAAAAAAAAATTGTAAACATACAAAAAATTTCTCTAAATAAATGTGATGCCGTGATCTTGTAGTGGTTAGAACCCTACATTGTGTATTAAAAATATCAGTCATAAATTGAAGAGAGAATGAAGTGTCTTAACACTAGGTTCTCTGGTTCCCTCTGCCTACCCTGATATATGGTGAAGTTTAAAAAAATAATAAGTAGCAGTTGTCATTATGGCTGTAAACGCAATTGATTCCTTGGAATGGAAGTCCACTCCCGAGGAATGATAATACATACATACATACATAGCTTCACGCTGTATCCCGCATATAGCAGGGTTGGCAGAGGGTACCTAGTGTTAAGACACTCCGTTCCCTACTTTCTGCATTCGAATTGAGGCATTGCGTGCTGAGTGGTGGAACTCAACGCCACGCTTTGCCTTGTTACCAAGCTCAGGAAATGAAAAATTCCATTTCCTGGATTGGGAATCGAACCCACAACCTATCACGTTTACAGTCGCACTCTTGTGCCTTTGCGCCACGACAGACGTTACGTTATGATAATATTTATTTAGGTAATGATAATATTTATAATATTTCTATTTTTTGGTAAGAAACAGGGCGAAATAATATCATTCAAAAAGCAGTAGTCCGTGTTAACAACACTATTGTAAATTTTCGAGACGTCGGACTTTCTAAAATACCAAAATATACGTAATTAATATGCTTAAAATAGTTTAATTTAAGATAAGAAAACAGGACAATAATATTACAAAACCAATTTCAAGTTTTACTATAATCGACTAAGTCCATTTTGTTTTAAGAACAAAAACTTTTTTAGCCACTAATCGTTTAAGAATATGGAGTTTAATATTTATTTTAAATCAATGAAGTAAGTATTTTTCCTAATACATATGTAGCGTTCAACAACACGTTCGCGGCGTTGAGTTCCGGCACTCAATAAGAATAACTATAATTCTACGGTTGAAGAGTGAGTGTCTGACATTAGGTTCTCTCTGAGAACCTGCTGTACCATATTTTATATAAAATAAAAAAAGAAAAAATTGATAAACATTTCTTCCCAGCGTTATCTGACAATAAACTTTTATTTCATTACTGGTATTTTATTTCCTATGTATTTACAAAGAATCATCAGAATTGTCAGAGTTAGGATTTGACACTCCTGACATCTTTAACTAGAAAATGACATTAACCAATTGCAATAATTGCTACATTATAATGAGTGTTTTTCTTTTGTTTCACGCTGTATCCGCACATAACAGGGTAGGCGAAAGGAGGGAAAGAAAGAGAATCTAGTTAAGACACTCCGTTCTCTTAAGATATCCTAGAACTCACTATTGGGCATAGGATACCGCAGATTTCAATACATTTTTGTAGAGTACATTCTTTTCAAGGTAATTAGAAATAGCATAGTCCATACTTTGCTGGTGGTCAGATATCGTTTCTGTTTCCATATTTAGTACATATAATTATACGGATATACATTTATCTAGATGTTTGTATGTATCTATGGATGTATGTATGTATATATATGTCTATGTGTTTCTATGCTTATATGATTTTAAAATATTATTATGTATTAGTATTTTGTTATTTTTATTACACCCTATACCAATCTGTTTTTTGCTAATTCCTATGGCCTAAAGTTGCCTGGCAGAGATCGCTAAAGCGATCGCTCGCTCGCTTAAGCGATAAGGCCGCCTTTTGTAGATATATTTTTACTATATTTCTTTGGGTGTATAATCAAGAGTATTATTATTATTATCAAGACGTAACTTAACGCCGCGTTTTGTTTTAACATAACGGAGAAATAAACATAATTTTTATATATACTCTTGTGTTACTAAGTGATTGACAGACAACACAATCAACACTGCTATTGGGGGTAAAAAGCTAAAATTCATAATGTTTTCTATTTCTGAATTTGCTACGTTTTGTATTCCAGGAAAACGTAGTTATAACTAGTCCAGATATATAAGCATTTCCCTAAATGGGGATTGAACCTGCAACCACTCTCGCTTAGACGCTATCCCACTGCAGTACGACGACCTTTTTTATAATGAAATTTAATATAAAGATAAATACGATACTACAAAGAAGAGACGAAGATGATGAAAGTTGAATAAAAAAGGTAATATTCAATAATAGTAGAATACAAAAAGTGTGGTCAAGGAGAATCACAATACAAAATTTGTAATATTATAATAACTATATAAACCAAAAAAAGAAGTTACACCAGAACGTATTTTATAATTTAATTTGTTTATATCAACTTTCTTTTTCAATGAAACAGGCCACCATGACTTAGTGGAAGAGCGTCTGACTGTTAACGTTGGACGTGAGTTCTATTCCCATTCGGGGTAATAATGATATTTTAATTATATTCACTTTTGCGCAAATATTCGATATGTATCCTGAATTATAAGCATTTTAAAAAAAGTCCCCTTAAAAGTAATATCCGAAATTGTAAAGATTATTCAAAAATAATTTTAATAAGTGAAAACAGCTATTTAAACCGGATTAATCACGTATATTTTGATATAGAAAATTTATTTTAGTAATGTTTCGAACACTACAGTAGTCCGTGGTCACAGGTAGATGGATTATGAAAATTATTTCCTTTCATTTATAGTTTAGATTTTAACAAAAAGAAGGAAACCAAGTAAAATGCACTAAAAAGTATAACTAAGTATAACGAATAACTCAAAAACTTCTAACCAGATTCTAACTAAATTAAAAAAAAATCATATAAGAAGCACTAGCACTATCATGTTAAAAAAGAAACAAAAATTTATTCACTCATTAAAAAGTTAAGCGGTACCACAGATAAAAAACCGGAAATTACGATCCCCCTTTTTGGAAGTCAGTTAAAGATATCAGAAATTGCAACCTGCAATTGGATGCTCTCATATTAAAGCAACAGAAATACAAAATAATAAAAAAAAAAGCTTAAGAAAAACACAAAGACAAAGATATGTTTGAACCGACTAACCTCAATAAAATAAACAACATTGTGTCATCGACCTCTTATCAGTTCTTATCATAGAAACCATATGCACTTGGCAAAGAAAATGTAATCGCTGTGATCGCGATAGCAGCATGATAAATGTTAAGAGAGGACATGTTTTATTTATATATAGCAGTGGGGAGGCGTCCATATAACACGGTTCCCACCGGCTTACCTTAATTTTTAAAGTACAAGTATGAGACCTAAAAATACTTGGTCCCTAAAAAAATGTGGAGCTCAAATTTCCGAATTTCCAGTTCCAGCTTCCTTCCAGTTTTATTTTTTTTATTCACCAAAATACAGTTACATTATCAGCGAATAATATAGGCTATAATTAAATTTTAAAAAATAATTTATTTATCATAAAAAAATCGATATTTTAACGGAAGGTATAAAAGATTGCCTAAAAATATGCTCTCTAATATGTAAGCTTAATAATACAAAAAGTACGTAAAGTATTATAATTATGTTACATTAACGGTTTTTAGTTCTGTCGTGGCGCATAGGCACAAGCGTGCAACTGTAAACGCGACAGGTTGTAGGTACGACTCCCTCTCCAGGGAATGAAAATATTAAATAATATTTAGTATTTTCATTATCTCGCTCTGATAACTAAGCAAAGCGCGGCGTTGAGTTCCGCCACTCAGCAACGCAACGCCTCAATTCGGTCGAAAATGGAGAACGAAAAAGGTAAAAGATAGCGGAGTATCTTAACAATAGGCTCTCAGGTTCCCACTGCCTACCCTGCTATATGCAGGATACATCGTTAAGCTAAAAGCTAAAAACATAGTGAATAAACACTATTATACTACAACACTAAAAAAAGCACCGTATCACCAAACTCGTATCACATAACGTTAGTTCCACAACCGGTCTGGCATCGAAGCCACGTCCCGCGTTTTCACTTTCGCCGATGGCCAATGGCCCGCGAGCCTCGACACACTTAGTTTGGTCAAGGTCGTTTGCGAACACCGAGACTTCATGTCTGAAATGTAATGTATTTGTCGAATTTCACGTTTTTTGATCCATTTGTTTATATTACAGTATATCATTGACTTTATATATATTTTTAAGCAAAAAGCAGTGAACGGAGTGTCTGGACACTAGATTTTCTCTGACCTGGTATGCGGGATAAAGCATGAAACTGCATATAATTTTTTAATTAAATGTTAAAGAATATTTTACTTCTATTAACAAAAAAAATGTATGTAGATAATATAAAAAAGTACATTATTGAAATCTAAATTATTATTTTCATTCTTTTTAACAGGGAAAAGAAATAAGTAGTGACAAATGACGTCACAAGTCATATTAGCATAGGCATCATCCACATTTCATAGCAGTGCACAAATATAAATTTATTTAAAAAAAAAAAAAACATTTAAATCTTAATTTCTTTCCGGATATATTCACGATGGTTGTGGGTACGATTCCCAATCGAGGAAATATTTTAATCCAACTTATTATGAATGCGAAAATTTGTGAGTATGGATGGATGTTTGTTACTCTTTCACGCAAAAACTGAACAAATCTAGATGAAACTTTACAGGGGATATTTAAAATATAGAGCTTGCATACTATGCGGCGTTGACTTCCGTAAC
>JAKGSA010002915.1:0-12100 GCA_033558755.1 Philaethria dido
GTCGCGAGCCAGACGGAGGACGAACCTCCTACCACCAATAAAAAATCCCTCTGCCTACGCTGCTATATGTGGGATACAGCGTGAAGTTAAAAAAAAAATTACGAATAGCTCGAGAAGTACTCGAAACATCTTAGCTAAATTTAAATGAGATATTAAAACGAATCATCAAATTCAGTTCCCACATTAAACAGTTACTCGGTAGTACATAAAAATAAATATAGTACAAAAAATAATACAGTCGACTTAAGAACATCCTCCTATTTTTGAAAAGCGATTAAGTATAACACCTACACTGCTACTGTAAACGCGACAGGTTGTGGGTTCGATTCCCACTCCAGGAAATATTAGTATTTTCATTTCCTGGGTTTGGTAACACGGCAAAGTGCGGCGTTGAGTTCCGCAACTCAGCACGCAATGCCTCAATTCGGCGGAAAGTGGGGAACAGAATTGTTGTAAGAGAACGGAGTGTCTTAACACTAGGTTTTCAGGTTCCCTCTGCCTACCCTGTTATATGCGGGATACAGCGCCAAGTTAGAAAAAAAAGGATTAAGTATATTAACAGTTTTAAAATATGAAACAAATGTTTACCAATTATTTTTTGTTACCTTTACTACTTTACTTTACTTTTCTTTTTCTATTTGAAGGAAAATCCTTTAGGCTCTTTAAGATCTTTCTAAGACTGTCGGAACTGAACCGAAAACCTATCAGTAGACTACCCATTAAAGTCTTATAGTACTTTGCCAAGGAAGCTGACCTTCATGTTTTTCCTATCTTTAGCAATTGTGGGTTCGATTCCAAATCGGAGTAATGATTTTTATTATTTCCATTTTCTATTCTGGCAAAACAAATCACGATGTTAAGTTGAAGAACTCAACATGCAACGTCACTAATTCAGATGAAAACGGAGAACGGAGTGTCTCGACATTTCAATCTGTCAGTATCTTATGTTATACTATTTTTTTTTTAACTTTACGCTGTATCCCACATGTAGCAGGGTGGGCAGAGGGAACCAGAGAACCTAGTGTTAAGACACTCTATTCTCTTTCAACCACATATTTATTTCGTCTATATCTATTAACTTTATATTATTTCTACTTCCAGCATCATCTGTTTACATCCTCAGCGTGATTGGCTTAGCATTGACAGCGGTAGTGTCCGACAAAATCGGCAGAAGATGGTCGTTTATAGTCTTCTCTGTACCCATGACAGCCAATTTCGTAATGTTATATTTTGCCCAAGACATGACTGCACTTGTAGTATCCAGGCTTGCAGGAGGAGTAGCACTAGGAGCATTATTTGCTTTAAAATTATGCATTACTTCTGAATACGCATCGCCGAAATCTAGAGGATTGTATTTAAATATGATAAGTACATTAGCACCGTCTGTTGGTGCATCTATTAGCCATGCACTGGGAAATTTCTTGCATTGGCGGATTCTAGCTTTAGTGGGAATTATACCATCAAGCATGGGGATAATATTACCATTTTTTTGGGAAGAAAGTCCTCATTGGTTGGCTTCGAGAGGAAAATTCCAAGAATGTGCTGATGCTTTCCACAAAATACATGGAAATGAGGAAAAATCTGAAACGGAGCTACAACTGATCATAAAATTGGAGAAAACTAAACTAAAAAAAGCCCAAGAAACAAATTCTGTTAGTTCATTTAAAAAAGTCATATTTATACTCAAAAAGAGATATTTTTGGGATTTGATGTGTTTGAGTGTTTTCATGCAAACTTTTTTAACTGCGGCAGGAAAATTAAGTTTTAATGCGTTAGCCACTTTTATAATAGAAGAGATCACTGGATCACCCAACGTGTTCTTCTTCACTTTAGTTGTTGACGGTTTCATCATAATCGGTGCATCCTTATCATGTGTTATTGTTACTAAAATGTCAATGAGGAACATGTTGTTTACCACTAGCATTGTAGCTATCAGTATTTTGATTATACTGAGCATTACTGTATATTTTAAATCTGCCAATTTCATACTACAGTGGCTTAGTGTTCTCTTACTGGCTGTATATTTCCTAATTTTGAAATCAGGACCTTATCCAGTTCTAGAAGCATTGATAGGAGAGATCTATCCTCTTGAAGTAAAATTGTTCTGTTTTTTCATATCTTGTACAATTTTAATGGGTGCCTTATCACTAAATATATTTTTATTACCATATATGGTGAAGGCTATGGGTTACCATTGGCTGTTCTTCTTTAATGCAGTAATAATGATATTAAGTCTTGTTTACATTTGGTGGAGGTTGCCGGAGACGAAAGGTAGGACGTTGCAGGAAATCGAATTGTATTTTAAAACTAAAACTTTCTGTGATTTTGATAAATTAAATAATGAGCAAATAAAGAATTTGATTTGAAATTTGTGTTTTTTTTTTAGCTTCACGCTGTATCCCGCATATAGCAGGGCAGGTAGAGGGAACCTGAAAACTGACGTGAAAAAGACGTTTAAAAAAAATTAAACATAATAGTTAGAAGTATACACAAGCCCATCTAACAGCGGCGAGGGATGAAAATTTTAGTTTTTTTTAGGGTGTTTAGAATATCAGAGCCTGTTTTTGCAATTTTACAGCCAATATATTCCTGGCAACCTTTTTTTTTAACTCTTCACCTTTCTTAGCTTACTTGTTTTTATCCATCTCAGGTACAATTTATATTCAAAATTTTTCCTAGTTACCCTTTTTTTTTATTTTTGGAGTCTCATACTTGTACTTTTTAAAGGTTACCACGCAAGTAAGCCGGGGTGGGAACCGAGTTGTATGGACGCCTCGCCACTACCATCTTATCCTGACATTTGTGATTGAAAATAATCCGATAATAGCCAATAGGAAGGAGCGTAGGAACTAAGTAAGTTTGTTAAATGGATGTGGTATTACCTTAATACTTTTTTTCCTATAGCAGGGTAGGCAGAGAGAACCTGGTGGCAAAATGCTCCGTTATGTGAGCGTGTGCACTATACGAAGGACAGATTAACGGGAGCAGGTGTCGCTTACTAGGTTTGTAAAATTCTGCCTACCCTGCTAGCTCCAGTGCAGGAATTACAGCGTGAAGCTAAATTAAGATTCAAAATCACAGACATGTTAATATTTTTTTTGAGATATAAGTATAAATCAAGTAGTTTTCAATTTGACATTGGCATAGGTCAGAGGCACATGAATATCTAACACTGTTTTTATTTTTTTTTTTTTATATGTTCAGAAATTCAAATTTTGTTGTCATGGAAGTAATGGTTGGGATAGGAATAGAAAAATGACAACTTCCTTAAAATAATAAATAATGTATGTTTTTTTAAAAAAGCTTCGCACTTTGTATCCTGCATATAGCAGGGTAGGCAAAACAGCCTGAGAACCTAGTGTTAAAGACATCCATTCCCCACTTTCCCGCCAGGTAAAGGCATTGTGTGCTGAGTGGCGAACTTAACCACTGCCCTTTTGCCTTTTTAACAAACCCAGAAATGAAAATACTAAACTTTTACGGTACTACTGGAATAATAGAGATCGAGACCACAGAAGCCTGTTGTGTTTATGAGTTACGCTTGTGCCCCCAAGACACGATAGGCGCGTTAGTAAAGACGTTTTAAAAGATTTAAAAAAAAAAATCAATTCTATTGTATTTTTTAACTGAAAATCTAGCTGGGTTAACTCCGATTTCGATGATTCTTTTAAATGATGGCTAGTGCTTCTGATGTAGTCCCATTTAAATTTAGATAAGATCCTGATGAGTAGTTTTTGAGTTATTTGTAATAATTTTACATTCCAGGTGGTAGGAGGGTTCGTCCTCCGACTGGCTCACGCAGACCACTATCATGTCAAGAGAGCAGGAGGCACTTAAATATCTAATGATGTGTTCCGGTTCGATGGCATGAAAGCCAGATTTCCCCTTTCCCACCATCCCTTTCCCCCAAAATGTGGTGGTTCTGATGGTGGACTACTACATTGTCCCCCTTCCATCAATACATCCTCTGGGTTGGCCTAACGCATCTACAATATCTCTGGTGTAGATAATCTGTATGAGCGGTAACCACTTACCATCAGGTGGGGTTCTTCTGCTTTTTCAGTTTTGTCTGGAAGACCATCGGCAAAAAAAAAAAAAAAAAAAAAAAAAATTTGAAAAATCAATTGTCTTTTTAATTTTTAATTTTTACATTATTAATCCATTTGGACCCAGGTGCCTCATAATAATAACCAACAGAAGCGAATAAACAATAAAGTGAATGTTATTTTTAACTTATTTGCCAGCTGTTTTACATTCTAATAAAGATTCTAGAGTTTTATTTATCTGTTAAAGGTATATGGAGAGGCCATGAAGCTGTTGTCGAGTGACTTACCTCCACTTTTCTACTGACGCAAACAGACATGTTTGAAGAGACATCTGCCACGATGGTAAGTAGGGTCATCTTCGCCATGGAGCATTACAACACCGGAGTTGCGAATACGTTGCCGGCCTAGAGTATACAGATGGAAAGTGGGGAGGAGACAATGTAGTAGAAAGCCCGCGGTAGTCTGCCAGCAAGGAAACTACCACATTCTGAGGTGAAAGGATGGAGTGGGGAATAGGGAGGAGAAAATAAAAATAAAAGCAAAAACCAGAAGAATCTATATTAAAGCTTTTATTTTGTTTCCACCTTACTAAGCACCTCCTCGATTTTATCAAAACTTTTTCCAGAGTCTTGAAGGAATATTTCTATTTCCTGCAAAGTCCTACCCTTTGTCTCTGGTAACTCCACCAGATGTACGCAAGACTGACTAGCATTATCACTCCGTTTAGGCAGAACAATCCATAATAATCTATCATACTCACTATATGGTAAAGTAGGATACTTGATAAAAATATTGATAACAAGATGCCTGTTATGAAGAAAAAATGCATTTTCAGCTCCAAAGGATATATCTCACCCATCAAAGCTTCCAAAACCGGATGGTCCCGATTTTAAAATCAAAAAGTAGACAGATAGTATTAAAATTATGTTAGTCCATTGCAAGATTAAATTTGTCTGATTTAAAATACATACAAAGGCTTAATATTAGCCCAAGACACATATGTCAATTAAACTGGTCTTGAACAGCATATTCCTCATGGACATTTGGTTATCAAAAAACATGACATGCAAGAACCATTAATAATGGGAAGCAAATCAACGACTAAGGTAAAGAAAAATATATCAGAAGATCCAGTCATTTCTTCAATAATGATTACAGCTAACGCATTAAAGCTTAATTTGCCGGCAGCTGTTAAATATACACATAAATAACTTTGCTCAATAGAATAAGATCCCAGAAATATCTTCTTTTACAAGCCAAGAATCAGTTTTTAGTTTGTACTATGAGAATTTGATTTCTTCAGCTCGCATTAACTTTAGATTTCTCAACTTTGATCAGTAACTGTAATTCCTCTTCAGCCTTCTCTCACTCGGTTTCCGTGTAATATTCTGAACGCATCTTCACATTCTTGGAACGCGTCCTTTCGAAACTCCAACCAATGAGGGCTTTCTACCCAGAAGTAAGCTAAAATTATGGCGATAGCTGGTGGCACGTTGCTCCTATGAGACCGACAGTCTTCCAATGCCCTGAGTTTCCCTAACGCAGCTGACATAGCGTTACCAACAGTGGTGATTAATGTGATACTATATTGAATACAGTCCTCTAGAATCTGGTGAAACAAATTCTGATGTGGTACAAATTTTTAGAGCAAATAAAGCTCCAAACACCAATACCACTATGATCCTGGCGATTATAATCATGATGATATCACGGCGTAGTAATACTATCAATGTAAGACCTTCATGGAAGCGCATATGATGAATGATGACCAGCGTCTACCAGCTTTATCAGAGATGAGAGCAGCCAGGAGAAATCACAGGTACCGATTAAATAAAATAGGGAGGCTGAAATAAAATTTTTATATTATTGGTTTGTGGTTTAAAAAATTTAGAAAACTTACAAAAATGGATCACTTGGCAAGTTCAGACAGACTCTTGCTGACCGTCAAGCGCTCTCACCGCTAAGCCATACGTTCTGGTACGGTTGGAGCTCTTGGACAGTTTCCATGAGGACTTTTTTCCTTTCTGAAGTGTGTGATATACCACTTTGAAATTCTTAAAATTAAGAATATATAATAACTATCTTTCTTGTTTGCTTATGACACTGTTCCTAAATGATGCTAATGTAAATATACATACATACATAGCTTCACGCTGTATCCGCATACAACAGGGGTGGACATAGGGAACTAATGTGGTTCCCCACGTTCCACGCCGAATTGAGGCATTGCGTGCTGAGCCGAGCGGAACTCAGCACTATATAATCATAATGTATGATATAATCACCTAAGAGATGAAATTTCACCATCTCCCAAGGAAATGCCATCTTCTTTCCTCCTCAGGAAGGCGCAGGATCCCTTAACGCCGAGATGACCCGACACATAGCCATTAGATATCGATACGCGGTTTGTACCTATAATATAATAAGCTGTAACAAATTGGAAGCTTATTGTTACTGAAACCAGATCTAGCTAACTTTGTCACTCAGGAAATGATAGGTATTCATCGCCTCTAGTATGAAAAAGCACGGTTGAGTTGCAATGTATTGTCAAATACTGGCGGAAAGAGGAAATCTCCCGTTAACAAGAGAACAGAAGTCATAAGTTTTTAGACTCCGGTTCTCTTTATCCTATTCTGCTAGATTGAAAAACAAATTAATTTCTTACTAGTGTCCCATGACGCGTTAACACTTTGTTGTCTTTAACAATGTATATGTCACTTTATATTTATTGCAGTTTTATATAAGCGGTGATATCAAACCATAATAGTGTGTACAGTAACATTTATTTTATTATTAATATACTTTTAATGCATTTTAAAATGGAACCAATTACAGCGTTAACTCTTTTACTTTATCATAAACTATAAATTAATACTTAAGTTTCATGCTCCTCTGTCCGCGTAATTTTAGTAAAGGGGTACAAAGTTTTTGCTTCACGTATGTGTAGATTTCACGTGATGGGTATCTGGCACAATTATAGGTAATGAGAACTAGTGTTGAGATTTAAATCCGCACCATTCCATTGTGTTTCCTAATCCACCCATCCTTTCCCCAAAATGTGGTGGTTCCTGTGGCGGACTACTGTGGCTATTTACAAAATCAAAAATCAAAATATTTCTCATGCAAGTAGGCTATTACAAGCGCTTTCAGATCGTCAATTTTCAAAAAGGTCAGTCACGTGTCAGTCCTAATGCGACTTCACCACACCGGCTCAGAAGGCTGTTCTGCTGAGAAAGAGCCGGCTTAACAAACTCCAACCTTGCTCTTTTCAAATAAAATTTTTACACTAAATATACAACTATGATGAGCCTCCGACTCCCACGACTCCGACTCCCGACTCCGAGCTCAGAAACTCCCGACTCCCGGCTCCCGGCTCCGACTCCCGACTCCGGGTGAGCGTGCTCATTATTTAATTTCACACATTGACATCATTATAGTATTCTTGGACAGAATAATGTACTTTTTCCAATAATGTTCTTAATCTTAACTTTAAATTGTGGAAATTGGCAGATCTGTAATTATTTTGGAATTTTATTAGACGATGTATACCTTGTGACAAAACATTGTCCCCTACATCTAGGTCGGCAACGCATCTTAACTCCTCTGGTGTTATATCATTAAGTTTACAGGGACAGAGTGCAGAGATACTTCAATATTTTTTGAAAGTAATACACACACACACTACCATGGTTTGACATCCATGTTTGGCACGTATACATTACTAAAGACAACGCGTTGTAACGCGTCAACAGGATTAAATATATATTTAAAAACAATCAAATTTAAAGTGTCAAGTAAAGTAAATAAGTACTTAGTTAATAAAATAATAAGATATAAATCTTTTTAATTCAAATTTAATACAAACAAAATGATGATAGTATATATAGAATGAAACATCTGAATAATATTAAAATAAACCTCACCTATTCAATGACAACGCCTGTTGTGGCGCTCACGAGGCACAAGCGTGCGACTGTAAACGCGACAGGTCGGGGTTCGATTCCCACTCCAGGAAATGCAGCAAGTTTAGTATCATCTTCTTACCGGGTTTAATAACAAGGCAAAGCGTCGTTGAAGTTCCGTCACTCAGCGCCACAATGCCTCAATTCGGCGGAAAGTGGCAGATAGAATTTCTTAACACTAAGTTTGAGGTTTGTGCCTATCCTGCTATATGCGGGATACAGCGTGGCTTCCACAAGAATTAAAAAAGATACATTGTGGTGACGTTAAGCTAACATGCACTTAATATTTTAGAAAATGTATAAAAATTTTTTAATGTTGCGGTACTCGAACCCGCGCCTCATTGAAACCGTCCACTCGCGCTCACTGACCACTAAGCCATACGTTCTCATCCAACTGCGTCGAATTCTTATAAGCATGTTATAACTTATTTTATTGTTTGAACGATCCAAAGACTTGTGCAGATTAGAGGTCTCTTTAGGTACAAATATTTATTACGTTTTTTAAAAATTAGTTGTTCTTGCCATAAATGCGTAATTAGCACTTTTTTTAACTTCACGGTGTATCCCGCATATAGCAGGGTAGGCAGGGAACCTGAGAACCTAGTGTTAAGACACTCCGTTCTCTTTCAGCAAATCCGTTCCCCAGTTCCTGCCACATTGAGGCATTGCGTGTTGAGTGTATTGTGTTGAATGTACACTTGTAATGGATTAACTTTGTTCAAAAATATGAAAGAAAGTGGAAGTAGAAGATTTCCTAAAAAATGAATGTAGGTAAGGAAGAAGAACTCAGGCAATGCCTGGGACTTTTAAGTGTACGCTTAGGGGCCCTTTTAAAAATTAATTAACACTCGCCCTCACTGTACAAGCCCCTCTCTCAAACTAATCCGTTAAATAATAATACTAGGTACGTAAATATATAAATAAGATTTTAACATAAAGAGAAAACCTTCCTCAAATTTCAAAGTATCATTATAGTGCATTCACTAAGTAAAATTGTACAATTACTCCAAAAACGACTTATTAGATCTAAACCAATTTTAAAGGGACCACATCGTAAAGCATTTGCTATCATATAAAAATATCATCAAAATTGGTTCACCCAGTATAATATATGACAACCAACATTTATCGTCTAAATCGCGATTGATTGTAGGTTCGATTCCCACCTCGAGTATTATATTAAATATTTATAATAAGTAATGTCTAGTATTTTCATTGCATCACTCTGGTAGCAGTTTTTTGGCGTTAAGTTTCGCCACTCAGCACGCAATGCCTCAATTCGGCGAAAAATGGGAGACGGATTGTCTTAACACTAATTATGTGAACTGAGGAGCATGGAAAAGCATTATATTGTTTATATAGCGAAGGAGGCACAGCCAGTAATATCTTTCTAAGCCAATGCATAAAAATTATAATAGAGTAATAAAATAAATGTTACACATTACTATGGTTTGACTTAAATTTAAAGTGACATATACGTTGCTTTGACAACGCACGTTGCTGCAGCAACAGAATTTTAGTATTTTTAAATAATAAATAATATAAAATACCTTTTGAAATGTAGATCTTTTCATTATCACCACTCCCACAACGATATATACTTAGTATGAATAAATGAATTAATTATTTTATTAAGAATATTTATATACTTGCTTGTGTTTGTGTCTATGCTTATGATTAAAAAACTATATTAAAATATATATTATTAAACTGTCGTGGCGCACTGAAGAGCAAGCGTGCGACTGTAAAGCACGACAAGGTTGTAAGGTTCGATTCCCCATTCAGGAAATGTTAATTATTTCATTTCCCGGGTTTGGTAACAAGGCGAAGCGCGGCGTTGAGTTCCGCCACTCAGTTGTAAAAGAACGGAGTTTCTTAACACTAGGTTCTCTGGTTCCCTCTGTCTGTCTACCCTACTATATGCGGGATAGTGTGAAGTCAAAAAAAAAATCTGTTCAAGATACGTATGGAGAGATGCCATCCGGTCCACTCGACTTGTGGATGTCCAAGGAAGACAGAGATCGCCGAACAGCTTTTTGGCTGAAATTGATGTCAAGCATTGAGCTATGGCATCATGGTCGGTGGTGTGGTTCCTTGGTCATCCAAAGTCAAGTTCAAGGCGAAAACAGTGCCAGGATATCGCCTTCCTCTTTCGCCGTGTGCACCAAGATGTCATTTCCTGCTCGTAACGGCAGAAACGAAGGATGCCGAGTGCAGCCTTAGAGAGCGCCCAGAACTGGCGTGTTTCGGACGGATAGCTCTCACGCTTCTTGCCGATTTGGACGATATGCTCGGACTTTATTTATTTATTTATTGATCCACCAACGTTTGTTTAGTTTAGGACTTAATCTAGGTGTAACAAACACTTATAGGCAGATACATTATGCTTAGTTAAAAGAAAATAAATTCCTAAGTGCGAATAATATAATAATAAGATAAAAAAAAACGCAGAAAAAAGAAATAGCAAGAATGTGACGTTAAAAAAATATTTAAGATGACTGATATTTTGTATTTAACATTAATCGAATCTTATTGATTGAATCTATATGAATATCTAATAGATCACTGTACGCATTAACCAACTTGCAGAGTCTAGGAACGGGGGAGTTTGAACCAAACACAGTTTTCCGGTGTGGTGGACAGAGGGGGGTTATTTTATAACGAGGAGCCCTTGTTGGTACACGTATATTAAATTTATCTATTAATTGAGGGCAATCATTTCCACTGGTGAAAAATTTGGAGACAAAAAATAGATCCAACCAACTTCTACGTATTTTTATAGAAGTCATTCGGAAATGTTTTAATTGCTTGTTATATGAAGGTAGTTAAAACATTTTCGAATGACTTCTTTAGAAGAACGTAGAAGGTGGTTGGACTTTGCTCTGGCAATTTGACGCTTAAATAACCTAGAGGCTCGATTATGCTTCCCGTTTAAGGTTTTCACTTAACCTCAACCCATAAAAAAAAAGTTGTGTGTGTAATATTTATTTTTTTCATTCAATTTAATTTATTTCTAGGTAAAAAAATATTATTATAAAAAATGTTTTCTACACTTCTTCTTAATATAAACTTTAACTGTGCCAAATTTCATACTCTTCCGTCCTCACAATTAAAAAGGTATATTAGGTAAGTATTTTCCTTCAGTATTCCATCACGTGTTAGTATAATGATACAAATTGGCATGTTTTTGTACGATAACGCACTAAATTAATGTTGTATTTTACCATATAAATGATAGTGCTTTTATTTTTTAAATTTTTTTTTAACTTCACGCTGTATCCCGCATATAGCGGGGTAGGCAGAGGGAACCAGAGAACCTAGTGTTTAGACACTCCATTTTCTTTCACCATTCCCGTTCCCCACTTTCCGCCAAATTGAGGCATTGCGTGTTGAGAAATGAAAATACTTAATTTTACATTTCCTGTAGTGGGAATCGAACCCACAACCTGTCGCGTTTACAGTCGCACACTTGTGCCTCTCCGCCACGACAGGCGTTGTACTTTTATACTCATAATTAAAGTAATTTGTACAAAATTATTCCATAACCATTATAAAATATCAAAAAAGCACGTTAACGTTCAACTCATTCTCACTCAGCACGCAATGCCTCAATTCGGTGGAAAGTGGGGAACGGAGTGTCTTAACACTAGATTCCCTCTGCCTACCCTGTTATAATTAATATATTAAGACACTCCGTTCTATTAACATGTCCGTTCCCCACTTTCCGCTAAATTGAGGCATTGCGTGCTGAGTAGCGGAACTCAGCGCCGCACTGTCTTGTTACCAGAGCGAGGAAATGAAAATATGAAACACTCCGTTCTATTAATATTTCCGTTCCCCACTTTCCTAAATTGAGGCATTGCGTGCTGAGTGGCGGAGCATAACGCAGCACTGCAATGTTGCCAGAGCAAGGAAATGGAAATTCAAGACACTCCGTTCTGTTAACATTTCCGTTCCCCACTTTCCGCTAAATTGAGGCATTGCGTGCTGAGTGGCGGAACTCAACGTCGCGCTGCATTGTTACCAGAGCGAGGAAATGGAAATACAAGACACTCCGTTCTATTAACATTTCCGTTCCCCACTTTCCTAAAT
>JAKGSA010002916.1:0-12100 GCA_033558755.1 Philaethria dido
ATTGTCTGTGTAATCATCTTCTAAGTAAATTTCTCTTAAATTATTTCTGATTTTTTTTATATTCTCATATATTGATGTCAGTAGAACAATTTTTTCATGTGATCTTTTAAAAAGTCTATACCTTTTATGATTCAAGCTCTATAACTGTAATTTAGATGTTAGTCGGTAGTCGTTTTATTCTTATATTGATATTTTTCCTTGTCATATTATAACTGCATTTTGAAATAAATATTGATGTGTCTCTCATAAATGTATGTCTATTTCTGGAAATAAATGTATTCTAAACTTGATTTGTTTATTTTTTTATAAATTGATGAAAAAATGATACGTACATTCTTTAAATCATATGTGCACACATAAAATCATACAGATACATATGACGTCATACGTGCACGCATGAAATCGTTTGTCACACGTGCACACATTACAACATACGTGCGCACATAAAATCATACGTACACACATGGAGACATACGTGCACACATGAAGACATACACACGTATGTCTTCATGTGTGCACGTATGAAATTATACGTGCACACATGAAATTATGCGTGCACACATGAAATCATACGTGCACACATGAAATAATACGTGCATACCATGAAATCATACGTGTACACATGAAATTATATGTGCACACAAGAAGTGCACATATGTCTATACGTGCATATATGAAATGAATGTTTATTATGTTTTATCTTTTATAAGAAATACTGCATCATTATTATATATCTTTACAATATGTAAAACTGTTTAAGTTGTTGTCTTATCAGTTTTATGGTAATCACGCAACATATTTTATGAATGAATAAATTTAAATATATATTTTTTTTTCTCTATTAATAAATAAAGTATTATAATTCGTAACTATTGAAACTTATTGAAACTTCTGAACGCATTCGAATGCTAGAAAACCAATAACTGCACAGCGTCCTCCTTTTGCATCCGGTCTCGGAAGCGGTAGCATCTCTCTTTGGAGATGTTGGACATAATATATCCAACATCTCCAAAGATTTACTAGAGTATTTAAACTTATCTACAATGCAGCCTCTGAACTGTTACATTGGTAAGTACATTGTGATATTATGAATCTGACATTTTAGGTAATTTATAGTTAAATATATTCGTGTATTTAATTGTGTCGATGATTTGCAAAAGAATCAGCTTGTACGCGCGAGATAAACATACGCAGATACCTTCATATTTTGCCTAGCGAACTGTGGGGCGAATATATATATTTTTATGTTATTCGTTAATTAATGATTTTTCCTTTTATGACAGAACAATTGCGAAGGATATTTAGGCTCATACATAACAAAACACGGGATTTCTCTTACAAAAAGTGTAATTCTCTTATTTGTAAACGTCGATGCGAGGAATGTATGAAATACTAAGTTTTTGTTTATTATCATTTAATAATATAGTTTGGTGGTAGGAGGTTCGTCCTCCGTCTGGCTCGCGACCACTATCATGTCAAAGACGAACCGCCAAATATCGTATGATGTGTTCCGGTTCGATGGCATGTAAGCCAGGTTTTCCCCTATCCCACCCATCCTTTCCCTAAAATGTAGTGGTTCCGATAGCGGACTACTACATTGTCCTCCCCTTCCATTTGTATCCTCTAGGTTGGCAACGCATCTACAACGCCTCTGGTGTTGTAGATGTTCATGGGCGAAGGTAACCACTTACCATCAGGTGGTCCTTCTGCTCGTTTGCCATCAGTTATCCATAAAAAAATAAAAAAAATATATATTTCACTCCAAGTATTAATAAATTATTATTTAGGAAAATGATATAAATATAAATACAAAACTAAACAAAGACTTTGAAACAATTTAAAATAATAACCATAATTTAAAAAAAAGCTATATACCTTTAAAATTAATACACTTTTATATTACAATGTCTTCATAGCGTAAGCTCAATATCTTTTATAGACATTCACCCAAGTTTATTCCAAATTCATTTTATATCTATAGTTCTATACTAATACTGTTAATAGAAATGATTTTATTTTATGTACAAATAATATTAATTTGTAATAGTGAGTCCCAAAACCATTAATCAGAATGCAGAGGTTTTAAAATATATAATTAAAAAATATCGTCTACTTAAAATTAAATAATATATTAAAGGTACAATACAGACTTTTAGGTGCATTCATGGCATTAAATACTTTTTCTTTTTCAGAACGATGACAAATTTCTTCATAATAAATAGTCACAATAACTATGAACGTTGTAACATACATTTACTGCAGTAAAACTATGTTTACTATAAATATTCAATATATCATTTATTACTTTTCGTTATTTTAAAAATAAATATAAAGATATACTCTATTTTTATTAAAAAGCTAGATAGGGTTAATAAAATCAACAACAACCAGAACTTAATACATTTATCAAAACACATAGACCGTACAGAATACAGTGGACATAGTTGTAAATGACATATATCAAGAACACTACACATAAATGAGCGCAGTCACAATAGAAATATTGTAAATAAATGTAATGTCAAGTTTATTGTAATTTGTAAACTTTGTACTTATTTAAATATATTTAAAATGAACTTAATTTATGCGTTACAATAATACATATACAGATACAGTAAGAACTTAATGACAACATCTAGATAAGTCGGAAGTCAGTTGGAAAATTCACTGATATTCAATGTTAAAGATTAGTACAATTAGAATTATAAATATTTTCAATTTTATAGTCTAAAACATCGATGAAGTGACGCTACTGGTAGTGTTACTAGTAAGCAGTGACCTCCCAGGGTGACTCACTTTCCTCCAATAGTATGAGCTCCTCACCGCAGTCCATCTGAGAAAAAGGAAAATCTATTAATTAATAAAGAAGTGTATAATATATTCGCTACATCCAGTCAGAGCCGCGGGGCGCGATGATATACATATATATAAAGATATTTCATCGCTGCGCATGTGATATTTATGTACTACAATTATAGTCGCAGCTCGCGGCGAGTGGCAGAATTATTTTATAGACATTCGCCTTATCAAGATAATTTCTTCTACAATAGAAAAAAGTCACACATTGACAGAATATTTTAATTTTACTCTCATATCGATGCAAGTTGGGGACGACAAGCGAGGCGAGCAGAGAGCGGAGCTTACTGGCTTTCTATAAAATATTACTTTAAAAGTTAAAAAATACGAAAGTATAAGTACAATTTGGAGTTTAACAAGAATCCCTGCAGGTGGCACAGTGGTGTGTTCATGTTCTGAGCACAACGCGCCTTCATGTTCAGTGCTAGTCGCTACAGGCGACGCGTGCAGCTCGCGGGTATAGCGGGTCACCGGCTCTGGCTCACTGCATACAGAGTCTTCATCAGACATACTGGAACTCTCCTCGGCTACAAAAATATAATAAGTTATAGTGAGACAATAAAATGAAAACGATAGATTTATTCAAACAAGTTGTCAAAACCAAAATATGTGAATTTTCAAATTTTGAAACACAATTACATATTTGCTTAACTAAAAAACTCAAAAAAAAAATTGTAATTAAAAATATAATGAACATATTAAGTAAAAATTGCGATTAATGTTGTTACAATGTTCTTACCAATGTAAGAGATGAGTAGCAGCATAGCGGATAAATATAAACACTCTTGAAAATTAAATATTTTCAACATCTTCAAAGAGAACTGTTACAACTTCCGGGAGCAGACGGTATGCAAATGGAGGACGCTGTGCAGTTATTGATTTTCTAGCATTCGACTGCGTTCAGAAGTTTCAGTATGCAATGACTACAAGTTGACATCTGTATATTAATTTTTCATTTCACAAATTGTTATTGCATTTTTGTATATTCTATTGTAATATTGATTATTTAATGTAATTAATGGTCATTAATTAATGACTCTGTAAGGTTCAGTATGTTCTGTGAAAACTGTAAAGTAATTTATATAATATTAAGTATCATATGGAATATAAAATTACTAACTTTAGTATCTTTTTATACAGAAGAGAAATAAAATTCTATAAACGTTCACCTCTTTACAGATCTTGGAACGCATTCTTACGTACAAAATCAATAAGTGCAACAATTCTCTCATATCGCACTTGCACTGAAAGCGCTTGAATTCTTTCCAGAAAAAAATAAAAAAGTGGCTTCTCAGCTAAAACATGCATTTGCTGA
Source organism: Philaethria dido (assembly GCA_033558755.1). NCBI lineage: Eukaryota > Metazoa > Arthropoda > Insecta > Lepidoptera > Nymphalidae > Philaethria > Philaethria dido. Next base: position 4,172 of record JAKGSA010002916.1, read on the forward strand.
ATTCTTGTTCAAGTAAACAGTATTCTAAATACAGAATCCTATATACAATACGACCAAATTGAATGTAATTAATAAATTAGATTCAATTTTGTCGTATATAAGTATATACTGTCAGCAGTACTTTGCGCCTGTACAAACTAGTGATCTGTCCCGACTTTATCTATATGTTCCTATTGCATTTTTGAGTTCAGTAATGTACCTACATACAATTTATAAGAACTTATTGAAAAATTAAATCGTTTTCTCCAGTAGATATATTAAAAGGTGTCTTTTTTTTTCAGAAGTGATCTGGACATTCGACAAGCTAATGAAAAGCTATTCCACTATGAGAGAAGAGGATCAGCGTGAGCAACAAGCTGCGACGACTGTAACGACGTTGTGCTCGCGAGTGAGAGACATACAGGTACTGTGCGGTGTTTAATTACTTTAGTAGTCGGTGTTCTCTAGATATGATTGTGCAGTGCGTATGATGTGTGCATCAGCCACGCGAGTGCAGATGTAGCGTGCTGAATATGAAGAGAGTGACTTTATTATACGCAAGCTGAATTCTGTAAAATGCTAAGCGATTTGTAACGTCACTGTACTGTCCCGTAATTTAAGTGAAATTTTAGTGACTTGTCAAATTAGGCGAAGCGATTATATATTAATAGAATTGTTGAAACGTACGTCAGTCAGTCAGTCAGTTAGTTACTAAATATACACTAATCAAATTATTACTTATCTTTATTATTTCAGAATGATTCTATTGAAGAAAACTCATTGGAGGACGACAAGCTTGACAATTGCAAGCCAGATTTTCCCTTCTCCCACACATTTTTTTTCCAGAATATGGTGATTCCGATCTCTGGCGTTGTAAATGATTTGTGAGTCGATGATATAATAATATATTTGGTGCGGTCAATTATGGGTAAATTCTTGATATAGATAACTATGTACACTGTACTACTGACTGTAAGGTATATGTGTATTGTGTTACGTATTTACTTGAATAAATGTATACAGTTTTGGTTGGTGTTTGTTTTTATTCATCCATCTAAGTTTTTCATTGATACTACATATATTAATATATATTGAACCTGACGTCATTTGTTTTTGACGTCATAAGTATTACATTGAAATAAATAAAAAAAAAAAATTATATATATATATAGGGGAGCGGCGGGCACTCCGGGACGGCGGGTAGCTCCAGACACTTCAATTTTTAGAAACTAAACGCCATGCTCAGACTAAGAGTTATTGCAAAGATACCTTTTCTAGAGTAGAAACAAATGTAGTATGATCGCGGTGCGGACGCTGAGTAAGTTAATCGTGAGATAATGTTTTGTTTTCACCAAAAAAAGATCATCGCTCCTGTCAACTTTCTTAAGTGGTTGGTGTTTGGTGGGTGGTGGTTGTGGTGGAAGACACATTTGATAAAACTCTGACAGCCTTACCAGGAATGCTAAGACTGTGCCCGTGAAGATTATATTCATCGAATATTTGTGTAACTGTGATGTTTGCAAGGCCAAAAAGCGGTTAGGCTATCATTGAAGAAAGTGTCCGCGGCTACCCGCCATTTTTTTTTGACAGCAATAACCTAGACCATATTATAAACAGTATATTTTCTTGAAAAAATGTGATATATCAATTTTCAGGGTTTGATTGTATAAAAATAAGCTGGGCTAGTTAGCAATAAAGTCAGCAACAACCCAGAACTTAATACATTTATCAAAAACACATAGACCGTACAGAATACAGTGGACATAGTTGTAGGCCATGACATATATCAAGGAGCACTACACATAAATGAGCGCAGTCACAATAGAAATATTGTAAAAACAAATGTAATACTCAAGTTTATTTGTAATTTGTAAACTTTGTACTTATTTAAATATGGTATTTAAAATGAACTTAATTTATGCGTTACAATAATACATGTATACAAGATACAGTAAGAACTTGTGACAACATCCTAGATAAAGTCCGGAAGACAATTAAAAATCATTAATATTCAATAATAAAGATTAGTACAATTGGGAATTACAAATATTTTTCATTTTATAGTCTAAAAATTGATGAAGTGACGCTTTACTGGTAGTGTTGCTAGTAAGCAGAAGTGACCTCCCAGGGGTGACTCATACTTTTCCTCAATAGTAGGCTTTCTACCACCCAGTCCATCTGAAGAAAAAGGAAAATCTATTAATTAATAGAAGTGGCCCTTAATATATTCGCTATCCGATCGGAGCCGCCAGGGCGATGATGCCACCTTATATATAAAAGATATTTCATCGCTGCGCATGTGATATTTATGTACTACAATTGCTAGTCGCTGCTCGCGGCGAGTGGCAAGTATTTTATAGACATTCACATTGTCCAAGATAACTCCACGCCTGGCCAGAGAAAAGTCACACATTGACGGAATATTGTAATTTTACTTCTCATATCGATCTGAAGTTGGGACGACGAGGCGAGGGCGAGGCAGAGGCCGGAGCTTACTGGCTTTCTATAAGAATATTACTTTTTAAAAGTTAAAAAATGAAAGTATAAGTACAATTTGGGTTTAACAAAGTCCCTGCAGGTGGCACGATGGTGTGTTCATGTTCTGAGCACAGCCGCGCCTTCATGTTCGAAGTACTGTAGTCGCTACAGGCGGCGCGAGCCTCAGCTCGCGGGTATAGCGGGTCACCGGCTCTGGCTCACTGCATACAGAGTTTTCATCAGAAGACATGCTGGAACTCTCCTCTGGCTACAAAAATATATGTAAGTTTTTAGTGAGACAATAAAATGAAAACGATAGATTTATTCAAAACAAGTTGTCAACAAATATATTATACGTTTATTTTTACTGTATTACTAATTTTCGCGTAGTAAAATTCAATCATCTCCTTTGTGTTAATATAACTATAAAACTCAAAAAATATATAATTAATAAAATAATTTACTAAAAATTGCGATTAATGTTGTTTACAATGTACTTACCAATGTAAGAGATGAGTAGCAGCATAGCGGATAAATATAAGCACTCTTGGAAATTAAAATATTTTCAGCATTCTTTTCAAAGAGAACTGTTACAACTTCCGGAGAGCCGAGACGGTGTTATGCAAATGGAGACCTTTGTGCAGTTATTGATTTACTTCTAGCATTCTCTTTGACTGTTCAGAAGTTTCAGTATGCAATGACTACAAGTTGACATCTGTATATTAATTTTTTCATTTCTAAGAATTTATTGCATTTTTGTATATTCTATTGTAATATTGATTATTTAATGTAATTAATGGTAATTAATTAATGACTCTGTAAGGTTCAGTATGTTCTGAAAACTGTAAAGTAATTTATATAATATTAAGTATCACGTAGAATATAAAATTAACTAAGTTTAGCACTTTTATCTTTTACTATAGGTGTATTTATACATAAGGGAAATAAAATTCTGTAAACGTTCACCTCTATACAGACTTCCGAACGCATTTCGACGTACAAAATCAATAAGTGCAACAATTCTCTCATATCGCACTCGCACTGAAAGCGCTTCTATAATTTTTTTTACTATCCAAAAAAAACGCAAATAAATATTAAGAATTATTCTATCTTATTTCATATTTAATGTTAAATCATATAATATCAAAATTTTTCAAGCAAATTTTAATCAAGAAAATTTATCCTTAAAATAAAAGTGCTCGAGGCTACCTCACCTTCCTCTAAATATAATTTTATTGTAGACAAGCAACGTTCATAGCTCACGCTTAAAATTCTCTTAGGAAATAAAAGTATTAGAATATATCCTTTCAATCTATATATGTCATAAATATCTACTTATTCAAATAACTGTGCTCAATACAACAGATTAAGAAAAAAAAAAAACATTTGCTGCTGAAATTATTTTTAACGTCTCCTAACACTAAAATTTACATACATACATACATACATAGCTTCATGCCATATCCCGCATATAGCAGGATAGGCAGAAAGTACCTAGTGTTAAGACACTCCGTACTCCACTTTCAGCCGACTTGAGGCATTGCGTGCCGAGTGGCGGAAATTAACGCCGCGTTTTGTCTTGTCAAATATAGTTAAACATTAATTACAATAATAACAGAACCTTTCATCTATATAACCTCAGCTTTAAATTACTGTATAGTACGACAAATGCTGGAATAGTCATATCTGATACCCTCCTTACAAACACAGAAACATATTTTTCTCTTAATCCACTTTACGCCCCTTCGGATGTTACATTATTTTTATTAACGCCAGTCGAAGCGCAGAGGTTGTGGGTTTGATTCCCACTCCATTAAGGAAATGAAGTATTTCATTTTCTGGGTTTGGTAACAAGGCAAAGCGCGGCTCAGCACGCAATGCCTCAATCCGACGGAAAGTGCGCAACGGAGTCATTGAAAGAGAACGGAGTGTCTTAACACTAGGTTCTCAGGTTCCCTCTGCCTACCCTGATATATGCGGGATACAGCGTGAAATTTAAAAAAAAAAAGAAAAAATATATATGTATTTTTCATTTACGGACATATCTTTCATCGCCTGAAGTCTTGGACATCCGGAACAAGGAAGATATTTAACAAAAAAATATTGATAAATTGGATTTTTCATCTGAAACTTTTAACAAAATACAATGGGTCCATTATAATATATAAATACTAGCAATATTTATAAAAAACTAGATAGGATTAATAAGAGCAAACATCTGTCAGAACTGAATACATTTATTTAAGCAAATACGTAACACAATACACATAGACCGTACAGAATACAGTGGACAAGTTAAGTTTCATAAATAAATTAATATAAAAGATAAAGTTACCATTTTAATACAAAATATTATAACAAGTTGAACATATTCTAACTAAAAGTCAATAATAGCTATTCTTTGTCAAATGTAGCATGAACCCGCTTCGTATCACTTTATTAAGTGTACGAAGTAATATTGCCAGACGCCTTTTCCCCTTTCCGCTCACAAAGTGCCTGATGATGCCAATGATTTTTCAGTAAAATTCATCTGAAATATAAAAAAAGAGTTCCATTATCAGTTTTACTAAAAGTATACGCCTATCGTGGCGCAGAGGAACAAGCGTGCGACTGTAAATGCGACAGGTTGTGGGTTCGATTCCCACTCCAGAAAATGGATTTTATCATTTCCTGGGTTTGATAACAAAGCAAAGCGCGGCGTTGAGTTCCGTCACTCAGCACGCAATGCCTCACTTCGGCGGAAAGTGGGGAACGGAGTGTCTTAACACTAGGTTCCCTCTGCCCACCCTGCTACATGCGGGATACAGGCTGAAGCTATGTATGTATGTATGTACTAAAAGTATAATCATTCATGTATATATTAGAATGTTATATACTGCGCTTTCAGAAGAGATATAATTACATAAATACATATTATTACCTGAATATGTGTCACTGGTGAGCACTGGTGGCACAGAGTGAGTGCGTATTCGGGTAGCAACGCTTCAGTCGTCGTTAGCGGCTCGTGATGGTCTGCAGTCTCTGTTGCTGTAAAGCTTGTCTTCCACTCATAGAAGCTACAAGCTGTTCCTGAAATATAATGAGACACATGATTTATTTATTGTTCATTATAGAGAGTATATATGATAGATTAATTCTATTTATATGAGTGTACGGTTGTAAATATATTTCATGTCGGGTTTGGATGAAATTAAAATTTTATGCTTTCACATGTAAGAGACAAAATCAGATCAGACCGCTAGCCTCAATACAACGATTAAAATGAAATTACCTGCATTTGAGTGATTTAGTAGTAATAAATATTAATATAAATAACGTGACGCCTGTCTTGGCAAAGAGGCACACGCGTGCGACTGTAAATGCGACGGGTTGTGGGTGCAATTCCCACTCCAGGAAATGGATTTTTTCATTTCCTGGGACAACTTCAATTTCAACAGGCAAAGCGCGGCGTTGAGTTCCGCCACTTATCACGCAATGCCTCAATTCGGTGGAAAGTGGGGAACGGAGTGTCTTAACACTAGGTTCTCAGGTTCCCTCTGCCTACCCTGCTATATGCGGAATACAGCGTAAAGCTATAAAAAAAAATAAAAAGTAAATAAATAACTTACCGGTACGAGCGCTTCATATTTTCAGAGCTGAGATGTCTAAACATTTAAAAATGTAGATTTTATCTCAGCATACCTGAAGAGCGACGCCATCGCTTGCAGGGCGGAGGCGAAAGGAGGAAACTGCGCGATTATTGATTTTACTGCACTCGAATACGTTCCAAAACGTCGATGTAAATGAAATGAAATGTTTTTATTAATACTACTTTATAAATAAGTAAATTATATATTATTGTTGTAGATTTTTAAAATAAAATATATATTAACCATAATTAAACGTCTATTTAATCTGTGAGAAAACAAAACAGAAGAGTTGTAAAGTTTCATTCATATCTTTACGAATATAAAATTTAGATGCTATAAGATGTGAACTTGTACCTTTTAGATTATTTCATAGCGATCCTAATTCTTAAAACATATAAATAAAACTTTTATCTCATAATATTTCATCTTCTTTATATATTTTATTTTGCTTTATAGTCTTGTCACCCAACTGTCAAAGGAGGGTTATGTTTTTCGCGCCTATCATGTTGTAATATTCTTTATTACCTCATATCTTCCAAACCCCTGGACCGATTTATATAATCAAGGTGACGTTAGATAGATACTTCATGTGCTGTAATATGTGATGTCACTCAATATGGCGCTCTCTAGAGGCAATTACGTCATGAATAAAAATAATAAAATCGTTGATGGGTACCGTGTGGGGTATCAAATGAAGGGACTTAATTAGCACATTTCAAATATATAACACATAACTAGCTTTTACAGCTTACTTTATTTGTAGTTGCTTCCTAAATCTGAAGAATTAGTTCAGTCGGGTATTTTGTTGTTTATAATTAATATTAATTTATTGTTAAAATTACTGTCTGTCATGGATTCTTAGGTATACTCAATTAAACATATTATTAAAATGATTTATCCGTGTTTCACGTTTGTTGTGAATTTGAGCTGATCACTTCTGTCGTCAAAGTCTCAAGAAAATGTGAAACTCGGAATGCCTTGCCAGCAATACCAAGACTGCACCCGTGAAGACTGTGTTCATCGAATATTTGTTCTAACTGTGATGTTTGCAAAGGAAAAAAGCGGTTGGGCCATAATTGAATAAAGTCTCCGGGACTATCCGCCATTTTTTTGACGGCAAAACACTAGACCTTATTATAAATAGTATATTTTCTTGAAAAAATGTGCTATAGAGGTACAGGGTTTGATTAATCTAAATAAAGAAGTTCCTAATTTAATATTATTATAAATATGAAATAAGACACAAAAATCTTTTATTTTTATTTACATTAAAGTGTCCGGAGCTACCTCTCCTTCCCCCACGTATCGTTTCAGATGTGCTCATATGAATTCATATGTGTACATTACACAAATGACAAACGAAGACGAAACGAACGAACGGAAACTGAATATAATTATGTAATTGTATTGACATTAATTCGAATTTATAAAAAATAAACAAATAAAGTTTAGAATACATTTATTTCCAGAAATAGACATACATTTATGAGAGACACATCAATATTTATTTCTAAAGCAGTTATAATATGACAAGGAAAAATATCAATATAAGAGTAAAATCACTATCCACTAACATCAAAATTACACTTACAGAGCTTGAAACAACAAGGGTATATAATTTTTCAAAAATAAAATGAAAAAATTGTACTACTGACATAAAAAATAATTTAAGAGAAATTTACTTAGGACATGATTACAGAGACAACAAATTTAAAAAATGCAATTAAATAATATACTTAATGATATCTTGTTTAAAAATAGAAATTTAATAATCGTTCTGATAGTCGGAAGACATATGGAAAAATATTTCGTATCAAAATACTTACATAGCATATAAAAATAA
>JAKGSA010002917.1:1289-12090 GCA_033558755.1 Philaethria dido
TTAAATAGCATTCTTTATATAATCTAATAATTAAGATTTTAACAAAAAAAATAAACTGACTTTAAAGAAAATGCACTAAATAATACAATTATTACGAATAACTTAAAAACTCCTCGTCCTATGTTAGTAAAATTTAAACTGGATCACATTAGAAGCAGCTAGCTATCATATCAAAATAAAGAATCATCAAATATTTATTGACCCAGTAAAAAGCTATGCAGTAACACACATCAACAGTCGAATTGATAAACTCTTCATTTATTGAAGTCAGTTACAAAGATTTTTTTTCTTAGCTTCACGCTGTATCCCGCATATAGTAAGATAGCAGGCAGAGGGAACCTGAGAAACTGGTGTTAAGACACTCCGTTCCCCACTTTCCGCCAAATTGAGGCATTGTGTGCTAAGCGGCGGAAATCAACGCCGCGCTTTACCTTGTTATCAAAGAAATGAAAATACTAAACATTTACATTTTCTGGAATGAGAATTGAACCCACGACCTATCATGTTTACAGTCGGATTTGTTGTGCCTCGGCGCCGCCGATAGGCGCCTTTTTATTCTTCTTTTATTTTCCATTGCCATTTTAGTTTCAAGGAATAAGCTAATGAAGTTATATGAGTATTATACTTAGGTAACCCAAAGTTTTGATATTGTATTCAAGTTTGTTTTAAACCATCATGGTACAGTGAGAAACGTAGCATGTAGACGTCTAGGGTAATGTAGTCATATTTTTTCCGCAAAGCTAAATAGTTTAAGTGAACCTAACACAAGACATCCTGTTCATACTTCCGCCCACTTTCGAGACACATTGAATGGTGAACCAGCAACTTTACTCTCTTGTTCACTAGTAGCGGAAATGAATATATATATATTTTTACTATTTATTTTGTTCTTTTTAGCTCACGCTGTATCCTGCATATAGCAGGTTAGGCAGAGGGAACCCATTGTTAAGACACTCTTCCCCACTTTTCGCCGAATTGATGACAGTGTGCTGAGTGGCGAAACTCCAACGCCACGCTTTGTCTCTGTTACTAAGCCCAGGAAACAGGTCACTAAACTTACATTTCCTGAGGGGGAATCTGAACCACAAATCTGTTGTAATTTACATTCGCACGTCGTGCCTTTGCGCTACGACTAGCCTAACAGACTCTTTAAATTCAGAAAATCTAATTCTAGACCGAAATTAAATATTAAAAAATCGGCATAAATTCAGGTTTTCAGCAACAAATGAGTTAAAGGTACGTCTCTATGAACGTATGGCTTAGTGTGCAGTACTAATTTGATTTTGCAACTAAGAGGCACGGGTTTGACTCTGCCAAGTTAAATGCTCAAGATATAAAAATCATTTCAGATCTAATTAGAACCTAAGCATTAAAGTAATAAATATAGCACATATTCTCAGCTTAGCACCAAACGGTGGATGGTTACCTCATGTAAGTACCGTGCTATCTACGCAATAGGTCGTTTAGTGCCGAGGTTATGTGAGAAGGAAATAACGATACATATCAGTACTTCTAAGTTTAGCTATCTAAAATTTCCAGTCAACTTGCTTATACTATATCTATGTGTATGTATATATTGTACTTGCAGTTTCTGAAAAATTGAATTGTTGTGCTGTATAGAAAATGCCCTCATTATTTTAAATATAATTTATATTGAAGCCATTGTGTGGCGCAGTGAGACTGTCTTATATTTTAAACATGATTAGTGGATTCGATTCCAATTCCGGATTGACGGAAAAACGAAAATAATTCAAATTTTATATAGTTAAAATATAACTCACAAATATATTTCTTCAAAAGGGGAATAAATAGGTTTTTGAAGGGTCGGCAACGCTTAAGTGATGCCCTGGTGTTGCAAGCGTCCATAGGGCCATTTGTAATCCACTTACCATCAGGTGGGCCGTGTGCCTTGTTGCCACCGTCGTGGTATAAAAATAATAAAAAAAAAAAATTATCTCTTCGTTCTGGTAAGTTAAACACATATCGTTGAGTTTTTTACCACATAACATGTAATGCTAAATTCCGAAGGAAAATGGAGAACGGAATATTTTGTCACTAAATCCTTATTGAACACACCGCTAATGTATGTGGTGTAGCAAAAACTTCAAAATATCTTAAATCATTTAAAAATTCTGTTATTTTGCTAATAGATATAAAATTCTTATTAGTATGAACGCATTTTTCAATATTTCTTTTCAATTTTTTTCGTGATTCAGTTTACTTTTCTTAATATAGAGGTTGCGTTATGATTTGAAAAGTCAAAGTCAAAGCTTTGTGTGTTTGTGACAGTGGAAGCCGTCTACTCATCATCAAGTGGACGTACCAACCAAAGATAATTAACACTGGCGATATATTCTCGAAACTTACTTAAGGAAACGGACTTTTTACTGTAAAAATCTGTTTTACAAAATTATTATGACGAAAGATTATTGAAATTTAACCTTTGAAGTGCATGAGGTATTTTTCTCTCGCAATAATACTTTTAGGAATATTAAATTAAATAAATAAATACTACACATGTGTTTGACGTACACTTTTTATATAAAGCGACATACACAACGCTAAGATCATGTTTAATTCTTGTTTTTTTTTTTTTTTTTTTTTTTAATGGAAAGGACAAGGCAAACGAGCGTTCGGGTCACCTGATGTAAGATCCTGCTGCCCACGCCCCGTGTAACACCAGAGGAGCTGAGGTGCTGCCGGCCGGGCGAGGTGGGAAGTAGGCGCGCTTGAAGGTACCGATTTCGTATCGACCTGAAAACCAAGCTGCAGGTAGGCCATTCCACAGTTCAGTGGCACGTGGAAAAGGAAATTCCTTCGAAACTCGCACAGTACTGGAGTGCCACGCATCCAGGTGGTGGATGGTATTTAAGCCAGGCGTACTGTGCGGTTTGAAAATCCTGCGGCAGGAATCAAGTCAAACACCCCGCAGAACACTCCCCGTGATATGATAGAGAACCACAACGAGGACACGTCTCTACGGCAACGCCAAAGTGTCAAGACCTGCACAGATTACCGGGTCCCCAACGATTCGAATGGTTCTGCGTTGTGTTGAGCCCACTTGCTATAGAAATTATTTATTATTAAAGTACTTTTTTTGGGAAATCTTTTATTTTTTACATATGTTCAAAGGTTTTAACATAGAAAAATATGTTATATTAGAATCATACTAAAAGGAATGTATATGTTAAAAAGAATCTTTTTGTGTCATTATTATACTAAATACAGTGTTAAGTTACGGTTTATCGTAATTACTACATAATCACTATTTGGTTAAAACATAGAAAACAAAGCGATCTCTCTCTCTCTTTCTCTCTCTCTCTGTGGCTTAGTGTCTCATCTCTCTCTATTTTCACTCGAAAGAGATATAATAACAAATCTATAATTAGAAACGAACAGATAAGGTTAGTTAGTCAATTAACCGCAGCATGGAAGTTGCTCTAAATGTCAGGGTGAAATTTAATTAAGCTCCTGTTAAGCGCAAAATACCTGTAGTCTGAAACTACAGTGGCACAAGTAAACTCGACGCTAGTTAGCGAGTACGTAAACTACTTTGTTTGTCAATTTCGAAAGTGCTTGTTAAAGTACAATTTTTAGATTTTTTTAGACTTTTTTGCATACTAGAGACCTTGCGGTTGCCTTGGCAACGGATATGTCATTGCATAAAAGTAAACGTCAAACCAGTAGTAGTGTGTGCAATATCAAATTTATTAATTTAATCTATTTCTAAGTATTATATTATTATAAGTAACGTTTCCTGCACTTCTTCTCCTTATCTATATATAAATACGTGACACAAAAACTTGTACCCCTTTTTACGAAAAATACGCGGACGGAGAGGCATGAAATTTGGCACAATTATAATTTATATAGCGAAGCGAATTCTGCACTCAGAATGATAGTAACTTTTTAAAATAACACAAAAAATATATAAAATTAATAAAATAAATATAACTACCGTGGATGACATCCATGTTTATATAAAGCGACATATACATACGTTGCTAGGACGCGTTATTAACGCGTCAACGTACAACGCGCGACTATGTACGTTACAATCGTACACTATACCGCAACGCAACGATGGATACTAAAATATAAAAATTTAAAAAATACAAATATGATTTTTTAAATATGACTAATGTATTATATAAATAATACTTGATATTTTTCCCTGTGAGATATGAACCCCCATCCACTGTTAGAAAGACATAAGACATATGCTATTATATCATCACAAAAATAAGAGGCCCTCGATTCGATTCCCATTCAGGGATATGATTATATATATATTTTTTTTTATTTCTCAACTCTGTGAAACCAAAGCATGGGCACCTTTAAAAAGCGCGCCTACTCCCACCTCAAAGGCCGGCAACGCGCCTCTAGCTCCTCTGGTGTTACACGGGGCTGTGGGCGGCGATGATCACTTACCATCAGGTGACCCGAACGCTCGTTTTCCTTGTCCTTTCCATAAAAAAAAAAACCAAAGCGCGGCGTTGAGTTCCGCCATTTAAAGACTTCACGGTTCACTCTGACTACCCTTTTATGCGGGATAAAGCGTGAAGCTGCTACAAAACTAGATTCCTCTAAAAAAGCCTTGTTTTTAATATTGAAAACTGTATTTTTTTACTTTCTCCTGCATTTTTCAGGTTAGGTTAGGCCTTTATTCATTAACAAATAGCTTTCCTAGGCAGTGGGTAGCGAATAGGACTTTCATAACATTTCAGCACCCATTTGAGGCTACCTGGGAGCTATTGGTTAGATGCCTATGCCGACCTACTTGCATGCCAAATAGGTGTTCGATATCTGCTCTATATAGTATGAATACATAACATAGTAGCTGTTACCCGCGGCTTCGCTTGCTTGGTCCATGGCACTCTATACTACATACTATAGTGTACAGTACGTATATTCGACAATTTGACGGCTTTGAGTTGTTATTTTTTTATTTTTTTTGACAAACAGTTATATCTGTCAAAATATTTTTTCTATTTTTTTTTTTATAAAAAGTTTACAAGTACTGTCCATTTTATTACCTATAAGAATATGTGTACAAAGTCTCATGATAAACATCATTAATGATCGATTGTAATCGATTGCTAATCGATTAAATAATATAGTTTTGGCATGAAAGCGTAACAAACGAACTTACTGGATTGAAGTTTATAATATTAGTAGGGATATCCAAGATAAATAAACATCCGGTTTATGTTTACGTACCTTCCTTATTTTACAGGTAGGTAGGTAGAGATAAAATGACTAGTGAACCCTTTGACTTCAAATACGCATTGCCTTTGCGAAGTGCGTGTCACTTTATGCAAAAGTATACGTCAAACACATGGTAATGCTGTAATGTTTAGTATTATTTAATTTATTTCTAATATTTTTTTTTTTTTTTATGGATAACGGATGGCAAACGAGCAGAAGGACCGCCTGATGGTAAGTGGTTACCTTCGCCCATGAACATCTACAACACCGGAGATGTTGTAGATGCGTTGCCAACCTTGAGGATACAGATGGAAGAGGAGGACAATGTAGTATTCCGCTATCGGAACCAACAACATTTTGGGGAAAGGATGGGTGGGAAAGGGGAAAACCTGGCTTACATGCCATCGAACCGGAACACATCATAAGATATTTGGCGGTTCGTCTTTGACATGATAGTGGTCGCGAGCCAGACGGAGGACGAACCTCCTACCATCAATACAAAATTATTATGTCTAGTATAAAATAATTTATATCTAATACATTAATATCAAAAATATTATTTTTTTACGCTGTTTCTATGTATAAACTTTAACTTTGTCTAATTACTCCTCTGATTTTTTTATAAGATTATACGGAATAAACTAATAAAAAAGTCTCTTTTTTTTTCTTCACGCATTTATACAAAGATTCTGATTTTTTCTTCTACCAGGTACTAGAAATGAAAATGTATTAATAATTTCTTAATTAATTGTGTGTCAGACACGTATATTTACAGCTTCATGTTTTTTTATTCATAACATGAAAAACAGAGAGGACCTAGTGTAAAAACACTCCGCCCTCCACTTTCTGCTGAATTCGAGATTTTGTTTTCCTAGCAGAGCAATTATATTTTCAGTTCCCTAATAAAATATTGCCAATCGAAACATTGGCTATGGAGTGGTGGCTGTTTCGCCACGACTTTCTGTCATTCTTTCTCTTAAAATTCTCTTAAAAAGAAATTTAATTAAAAATTGAATATGATCATTCCCCCAGGTGGGGATTGAACTGAAACCATAACATTTAGTCGTTGTTTCACTGCGCTACAATATAATCACGTATATGAATTGGCAACATAAGCCTGCCCAAAACCTTGGAACTGCTCGCCGGATAAAAGTCTTTAAAGTTTCCAAACTTTGAAATACTCGTATATTATGTAGAATGTAGATACTATATTTCACTATATAAAATAAATTTTATTCATAATAATCTGAATAGGCTACTACCTACCTATCTACTAAAATTATAAACACACAGGAGAGGACAGCGGAGTGTCTTAACACTAGGTTCTCTCTGCCTACGCTGCTTTGCGGGTTATATAGTGAAGCTAAAAAAGAGTTAAGAAAATGTATATGAGGATGGATGAATCTGCTGAACGAATCGAGAGAAACCTTTACAGTAATATAGCTTCAACATCAGAATAGCACGTAAGCTACAATTAATAAAGATATTGTTTTTTTTATTGATAACGGACGGCAAACGAGCAGAAGGACCACCTGATGGTAAGTGGTTACCTTCGCCCATAGACATCTACAACACCAGAGATGTTGTAGATGCGTTGCCAACCTAGAGGATACTGATGGAAGGGGGGACAATGTAGTAGTCCACTATCAGAACCACCACATTTTGGGAAAAGGATGGGTGGGAAAGGGGAAAATCTGGCTTACATGCCATCGAACCGGAACACATCATTAGATATTTGGCGGTTCCTCTTTGACATGATAGTGGTCGCGAGCCAGTCGGAGGACGAACCTCCTACCACCTAACAAGATATTGTGTCATTTGGCCATAATATAATGAATAAGTACCTAAGTTGTACACAAATTGAAACTAAATGCGCAGTTTTCTCTAAAATAATTTAAATTTTAACAAATAAAGAAAACTGATTTCAAATAAAATGCAATAAAAAGTAAAAATATTACAAATAACTCAAAAACTACACATTGGATTTTAATAAAAAATACAGTCGAAATAAGAAGATTCTTTTATGAAGTCGCTTAAAAAATAAAAAATAAAATATTCAGTTTTAATAAAGCTTCACGCAGTATCCCGCATATAGCAGGGTAGGCTGGGTAACCTCTAATGTTAAGATACTCCGTTCCCCACTTTCCACTGTTTTTGCTGAGTGGCAAAACTCAACGCCGCGCTTTGCCTTGTTACCAAACCCATTAAATGAAAATATTAAACTTTTACATTTCCTGAAATGGAAATCGAACCCACAGCCTGTCGTGTTTACAGTCGCACGCTTGTTTCTCTTTGCCACAACGGGCAGGAAATATATATTTTCAAAGAAGAGTAGTTTTTGATTTTTGATTTATTCATTACTAGCTTTCCGCGCGCGGTTTCGCCCGCATTGAATTCGGTAATATCGCGTAACATGGTAAGGTGTAGCCTATAGTCTTTCTCAAGGTCTACACTATTTGTCAAAATTGGTTAAGCGATTTAGGTGTGAAAGTTGTAAACAGTTGAACAATCTTACATGATTTTATGTTTGACAGTAAGGAAATTCCATACAAACTTTCATCCCCTATTTCAACCCCTTCTACCATTTTTTTCGCAATAAAAAGTATCCTATGTCCTTTCCCAAGTTCAGTTCTATTTTCATACCGAATTTCATCAAAATCGGTTCAGTGGTTTAGGCGTGAAAACGTAACAAACAGACAGACAGAAATAATATTAGAAAAAAAAGTAAGGATATTTGTATTTTTAATGCATTTTCTTGGAAATCAGTTTTCTTTTCCTGTTAAAATCTTAATTATAAAATTTAAAGCTCACATAAAATTCGAACTCCATACATTTATGTAAATTACAGGTTTCACTGAAAATAGAAAATTTTCATACAAATGATATTTCGCCTTTTTGATATTATTTAGTTTGCGTGATAATGTCGATATACAACTTTGTTACTCGCTTTTGAAAGCTTAGTGTAGTTTTAAGCTTCATTAGACAGTCCGTATAATTTACTTATACACGAATATATCCCTACTAATATTATAAATGTGAATGTAAGTTTGTTTGTTACGCTTTTACGCCAAAACTACTCAACCGATTGTGATGAAACTTTGTACACGTATATATATATATATATAGATATATATATATATACGAGTATATATACATACGCATGTGTAATATTCAAAATAAATGTGTGTGTAACATAGTAATAGACAGCATTTGCTATAAAAAAATTCAATTCTATTCCTATAAAAGTTCTCAATTCGACTGCATTCTTTATGCGTGTTTTACCGTTTAACTTTTTACCGGATGAACCAATTTTGATGGTTCTTTTTTATTTGATAGCTAGTGCTTCGACCGCTCTGGTAAAACCAAGCGCGGCATAGTTCCGCCACCTTGAACGCAATATCTTGTATTTTGGCAGAAAGCGGTAAACGGAGAGTCTTGACACTAGGTTTTCTATGTATATATATATTATATTACAATTGTTATACATACAGTAATAGACAGCAATTGCCATAAAAATACTAGATATTTCTTTTAACAAAAAGAGAACTAACATTTTACCGATCTATCAAACTGTCGGTCGTAGTATTGTCGTTATGAGCGCCAGAGCGTTAACACGTGAAGATGTTTCAAATAAAGTGTCACACGGACGGTCAGAGAAATTGACTTGTAACTTAAATCTATATATTAATATTTATTGCCCGCAACTACGATATTTTAGGTTTTGTTGTCAAGGCAAAGACTACAAAACATCATTTTTTTTAATCGACTTCAAAAAAAGTTTTGAATTCTACTGTTTTTGTATGTGTGTTAACGCGTAACTATTGGCTAAACCAATTTGGATGATCCTTTTTTTGAATAGCTAGTGCTTCAATCAATTGCTTTACTTTGTCTTAAATATATATAGGATGTCCCAAAATTAACGCAAGATTTGAATGAAATAAAAAATGCCATTTTAGTCTTTTAATAGCGAATGAATAATGAATATAATAGCAAATGGCGGCAAAGTCAAATCTTGCGTTAATTTTTTTTTTTTTTTTTTTTTTTTTTTTTTTTTTATGGATAACGGATGGCAAACGAGCAGAAGGACCACCTGATGGTAAGTGGTTACCTTCGCCCATGAACATCTACACCACCAGAGATGTTGTAGATGCGTTGCCAACCTAGAGGATAGAGACGGAAGGGGATAATGTAATGTGGTAGTCCGCTATCGGAACCACCACATTTTTGGGAAAGAATGGGTGGGAAAGGGGAAAACCTGGCTTACATGCCATCGAACCGGAACACATCACAAGATATTTGGCGGTTCGTCTTTGACATGATAGTGGTCGCGAGCCAGACGGAGGACGAACCTCCTACCACCAAACAAACAATAATTTTGGGACACCCTTTATTACACACACGACCATTTGATTGACAATTATTTTAGTATTATTAAGTGACACACAGTGCTTGATTTGATTTATTTAAGCAGACCAGAGAAACAAAAAAAATGATTTATTTTTTAAATGTGTATTGGTATAGGTATGATTAGTTATGTGTTCGATCTTCATTCAAAAGAACAGTTACATAATTCCTCGCTTTGGTAAGACAAAGCGCGATGTTGAGTTCCGCAATTTAACACGCATTATCAAATCGGACAAAAAGCGAAAGAGAGAATGTCTTGTCACTAGCCTCAATGACTACCCCGCTATACATGAAAAACATTAATTCTCACGGTCAGGTATCGATCCCACAACCATGTTCATGGGTCAATTTAGGATTGAGGTAGTACCTGTGGCCTAGACTAGTGGTGGTCGAGGAGTATCTCCGTAAGGTTTTAGTGGGTAGTCGATCGGTCTACCATATGCCGGCTTAGGAGTCCCACCAAACCCGTCTGAGTCGTCAAACGAGTAGGTAGCCGTAAAGGGTTTCTTCACGACTGTAGGAGGTTAGGGTAAATAAAAGGGTCATTCGGTTTTATAAATTAATTATATTTCACCGAAAAGAGAGAGTACTCGAAGAAACTGCTTTACGACTCGTAAGTTCTAACACATAAAGAACACAGTATGAGTGGCGGCAACCATTTTATAGTAAAAGTCAAAAGACATACTAATTATAAAAGATTAGTTTTTGTATAATAATCAATTGACTATCTATAAAACAACTTGGCATTTTAACAAGTCAGATAACCAACTATAAAATCAATTGATATTCCAACAACGACAAAAAAAAACCACTTCTCTACTATTCCACGAAGTCCAAACATATATATATATATATATATATATATATAATAGTCAATAAGTTAGTTTGTTTATAAGAAAACTTTCTTAAGATTACATTTGTGTAACATACCGTGGTCGTAAACAGTCCAACTGTAGCACTTAACAAAGTTAAATTGGCTAGATCCCAGGTTAAATACTTTTTTGGCGTCGTAACGCTAACAGCATTTATTGCTTTTCTAAATTATTGCTGTGGCTTATTGATACTTAGCTTACAATCACACTCAGAAATGCCGATTAAAGTTTAAGTGACATTAAATAAATTAGATTTTAATAAATAATAATTAACGGAGTGTCTTAACACTAGGTTCTCAGGTTCCCTCTGCCTACTC
>JAKGSA010002919.1:0-12077 GCA_033558755.1 Philaethria dido
TACAATTCCTTCATTAATTAATCGAAAGGAACTTCATTTTATCCGGGTATCTCTTGACACCTCTCACCTTTTTTTATTTTATTGTTTAGTTTGTACAGTTTCAACAGAGCATTTAATAAAATGGTATTCCATTCTTTTAATAAATCAACTAGCTTAAAGTTACTATCGTCGTGATTTCATTAATTCGTACGTTTTAAAAATACAATTAAAAAAAATTGTCACGATATTTACCTTAACTTTATAAAATAATATTTATTTTACAATTAAAATATTTTTACTTAGTATTAACTATATTTATGCTGCACGATTAAACTGTTATAATTTTTATTATAAGAAATTTTATATTTAATGCATAGCTTAGTTTATATATAAGTACATGAAACCTTATAGTTATCTAGTAATCTTATAAATCTAAATTAAAGAACAGTTTGTAGGGGAAATACAAAAATGGTCACGAAACTTCTGGTGACAAGTATTTTATTCATATATTTTATCAATATTGATAGCTCTACGGGTAAGTAAAATATTTTATTTAATTTTATTTCGACCTATATAGGTCAGACCTATACAGTTATATAACTGTAGCAATTAAAATAAAGATCAACCTTCCCTATAGCCTACCCTTGAGTCCCAAGTCCCAGTCCAAGCTCCTCTCCCTCCAACGCCTGGCATCTACCGGTGAACTTGGTGATCTTTAGAACGCTAAAAAGTTTTTTTTTTGAAGAACTAATTATTTACTTTAAAAAATGTATAAATTTATCTTGATGTCTTTTCATTTACACAGCTGTACCGTACGGCTTCAATCCAAACTACCCTAACTATGGTAATAGTGCTTCTGGAGGAGCTGTGGGAGGTCCAATTCCTCAAGCCAATGGAGCCGCTAACAATCGCGGTTTTGGGCCATCTATAAATGGTAAAAAAATATTTGAATATATCAAAAAGCTTATAGCAACTAGGCATGCCAAAAGTATATGTATATTTGTTACTAACTAAGTAATCCCAATAGAGATAAAAGTATTATAAAAAAAGAAAAATTGAGAAAAGTTATAATCTCTCACAAAAAAATAATCAAGTTTATATCTTTAGCACAAAAATATTAATATTTAATTTTCATAGTGAATCCTGTTAACAACGCGCAATCTGAAAGCAACGCTTACCCGTCAAACACTCAGCAAGCGAATCTTGGAGGTGGCCGTGGAGGATATGGATGCGGCTTTGGATTTGTTAGTATTTAAATGATATATTATAATGACCTCTTCGTATCTCGTAATGACCTCTTCGTATCTAAAAATAAAATTGAAACAATGACTTAAAAATTAATATCTTATAAATCTAATTAATAAAATAATGATGCAATAGGGAAGTGTCCGGCAGTACAAATGATGATAATGAGAAAATTTTTGTTAATAATTATTACTAATCTCTCAAACTTAACAAAAAGTAGATAATTTGGCGGTCTGGTTAAGAATAGAATTTAATATTAAATTGGCTCTCCAAATATATTATAGATATATATTTATTAACATAGATTTTAAAATACTATTGCATATTTATTTTTTTTAATGGACATATTTTTGTATTTTTTACAGGTCTGCTGAAGATCCTGTATCCTCATGTTACATCATATGGTATTTTATTGTACAAAAAAGTAATATACCAAGTATATAAAAAACCTTGTAATTATTTTCGAATTCCTAAAAATTCATATATAAGGGTATGTAAAAATTAGGTTTATACATAACTCTATTATTGAAATATATACTACTTTATAATTTTATTTCCAAAAGTAAGGACTTTTGGAAGTGGAATTTGAAAGGTCATCTAGAAGAAAGGCTTCTAGATGACCTCCAGAAGTAGGTCTTTATTCAAAACCTATGTGACAATTTAATGTTAAATATATATAAGTTGTTGCATATATTATGAATATATGTATCATATTTCTATTAAATAGGTAGATTTTAATCGTATTAAATATATAACATTTTAAACACCGTTATGATTTATATCATATCGTCAAAAAACTATTCTATTTTTAATATTAGGCATTTTACTTGTGGTCTTGCTTGAAATAAAGTCTAAGTCTAAAAAACGATTTATTGAAACATCATGAATAGTTTATTAATATTAAAACAAGCAGAAAGTGAAATGCACGCTAGCATAAAAATGATTCATATATTTCTTGAGTTTGAAATTATTTTTTTTCTTTTTTTTTTAACTTCACACTGTATCCCGTATATAGCGGGGTAGGCAGAGGAAACCAGAGAACCTAGTGTTAAGATACTCCATTCTCTTTCAACAATTCCGTTCCCAACTTTCCGCCGAATTGAGGCTTTGCGGGTTGAGTGGGGGAACTCAACGCCGCGCTTTACCTTGTTACCAAACCCAAGAAATGAAAATACTAAGTCTTACATTTCCTGGAGTGGGAATCGAACCCAAAATCTGTCGCGTTGACAGTCGCACGCTTTATATTAAATATTTATATTATATAATTTCGTATATTATAATCTATATGTTATATTTGATATATAGGACTGTTAAATCCAAAAAGAGTCAAACACATTTGGTAAGCTACACACTTAGCGTACTTGCTACATAAATGCAGACAGAACTAAAGCAACTAAAAACTTTGTACATCAATTAGGACAAAGACTTAGACTTTTGCAGTGTGTTAAATCTATTTAAGCTCCATGTTACACTGTACTTAGAAGTTAGTAAATCTAAAGTTTACCTTTTATAAATATTTTTTATAAATTACTCGGCAAATATTCTGTATATTCATGTATACTATATATTCATGTATTACTGTTTCTGGTCTATCATATTCTGAATGTGTAGTAAACCAAACCAGTGTTTTATAGAGATACTGGTATACTTTAAATCAAAACGAGTAGCCAAAGTATTGCTTTGAGGCTTCATAAATATGTCGGAGACATAATGTTATTAGAGGTTTCGATGCATGTCCTGTAGGCGTAACGTTAGGCGAGTAACGAAATGGTGGCAACAATTATCTTCCTTTTATTTGTCAGTAAAACTCCAATACGACTGAACGAATGTATCAACTTCTAATTTATATAAAAATCTAACATAAGACAGATAAGAATTCAAGAAAAGATTTCAAGTGTGAGTTATATGCTAACTTTAAACTGGCTTATCTTAAAACAATCCTCTGAGTTATTCTTCATTCGTCTTGCACTTAGTTTAACGATCCTTATCATATAATTTTCCAAAATTTTATACCTTACTTTAAATATATGGAAAATATCACTTATGTCCTTGGATTATTTGAGAAAAAAATTGACTTAGTGTAGGATTAAAATGTTTATATGTAACTGAGTTCGCAAGGTTATTCAAAAATATGTATATATATTAGATGGAAACGATTTCTTGAATTGGACCGCTTGGTGTAACCCTGCATCACCATTGTCAGAATCGTCGTTTCTATGGCGACAAATATATATTTATAACACATATAAAAGTTTGAACATATATAAGTTTGAGCACGACTCGAATCTGCATCCTTCAAAAAAGCCGTCCAAGCGCCCTAATCTCCAAACCACAAGCTTACGTGAACTTGTGGCTCTGACCACTAAGATGTATGCTACAAGAATTGTCACTAAGCTTGTCTACTTGTCGATAACAATCATCTTGATAGAATAGGAACTGTTGTTTATTGGTACTACCTCAAAAATTACAATCAAAAAATATGCTAGTAATATCTCAGCTTATAATGCACTTATGTCTTATGCTCCTTGGTTGCTTATTTCCAATAGTTTGTAAAGAACTTCGCAACACATATTGACAGATTTAGTCATTCTTTAAATTTATAGAAAAAAATGTTTTAATAGGTGTCGCGTGCCTATATAACTAAAAAAATAATGTCACTAGCTGATAATTTGGTGTAGTAACTTTAAGCATGTCTCACGATTCATATCTAATAAATTCAGTAACTATAAAATAAGTATAAAAGCGAAATAATTTTGGCTTCTAAGTCACTTTTTCAATCAATCGTTCAATAGTCAGACTAAAATGAAGTTCTTGGTTATTAGTACTGTATTGCTATATTTAATCGTAACTGGGAGCTGCTCATGTAAGTATATTATCATTTTTCTGCAGCACCAGGGCTTCAGCAACTTTCGTGGGTTCGATTACCACTCAGGGGAAGACAAAGAGAGGCATTGAGTAACGCTACTCAAGACGTAATGTCTCGGGTGAAAAGCGGGAAACGAAATGTCTTGATATTTTCTTGATCTACACTGATTCTCTTCACCTACCCTTCTATACACGAAAAGGCTAAAACTGCAGTTACTATAATTAATTTTATTGATTAGTATTGTATGAAGAATAAACATATTATTTTTATTTTAGATTTGCCTTATAACATTTATCCAAATTCTGCTAGTGGAAGAGCCATTGGCGGTGCAATTCCCCAAGCTAGCGGGCAAGCTCTTTCCAATGGCCTGGGACCATCAATAAATGGTACTATTATATACGTTTACGTTCTTATATTCATTTCTATACTGATTACACGATGTCAGCGTGTTATGTTATCTATATCTGTATTATGGGATCTTATGTAATTTGTAATAGCCACATTACATGCTAGTTAATATCAATCATCATTTTAAAGCTTATTATTTGAAACTTTTTCACTTTTTTAATTATTTTCCACATATACAAAACAATTTTTCATATATCTTTCATTTATCCATTTTTAAAAATGTATATTTCATTTTTTTGCTAATTTATGTTTTCTACCTCAAGTTAATCCGGTTAATAATGCGGTATCCCGGAGTAACTCTGAACCTTTCAACTACCAACAAGCCACTCTTCCTGGATCTGGACCCTTGGGATGTGTATTTGGTCTTGTAAGTTGATTTTTTTTTTAATAAAAATTCAATTCAAATTAAAAGAAATATTTTATGTTTAAAGAAATTGTGAAGTATGTAACAGACGAAAAGATATACAGCAAATTTAATTTAATAACATTATCATTTTTTTCCAGTTGTGCTGAGATCTGAAAATGCTGGTCATTCTTCGTGAAATAAAAACAAATATTTAAAAAAATCTTTTATTGATGTAGTCATTTTTTCTTTAAATACGGACATACAAATTAGTACTTTAAAGTACTAATTTGTATGTCCGTTTTAATTAATTAAAATATATGAAATATACTTATCCCATAATTGAAAATACAAGATGCATTTTATATACAAGTTATAGCCCCTAACATTGTTGTGGACTGTGAAACGTAGGTTCAATCTCGTTTTTTCGAGAGTGCGTAGTCTGTTGTTCAGAGAATCAGTAAAGTAATACTTTAATATAGAAGTATAAAAGATATCTGTTAATTATGAAAAATACTGAAATGCTAAGCTTCTTATTGTATGTACATTTTTTTTATTTTAATTTAATTCATAGGCAAATTTTGATAATTGGTTTGGTTTAAAAAAACGAATTTGTTTCATAATACCATCATAATTAATTCTACATATGTGATAAAATTTATTTTTTTACAAAATATAAATAGCCTTTTCTTCTAAACTACTTACTTCTTCAAAATTTATCGTTCTCGAAACGCAAAAAAAGTAAATTGAAAAATATTGTTAATATAAAAGAAATTAAATTTTATTAAATCTATATTATCCTCTACACAAGAGGATGAGACTTTCGCGCAAAGAGCCAATAGCTCCTTCCTAATCCTCGATGATTTTTTTGGATGGTTAACATTAACGATAAGATTTTCCTCAAGAACGCCTACTTTCTAAGCCTTTGCGGAGCCAGAACAATCGACACACAAAACGACAATCCAGAGAACTAGCGAGCTAGGAGCCAGATCAGCTGAAAATTTTATGTATGAACGCAAAGTACCCACAAATATACGCAGAAATTTAATACCAGATTGCCAGAATATTTTTTTATCTTATACTATATAAGCCGCTATTGATTAAATTTATATAAAAAAAATTAGTTATCTTTTTTCTAATTCATAATTCTCTCTAAATTTTGTACTCGAAGCATGTTTAATTATTATTCATACTTGTGTGACAGTTACTGTCAAGAAAAGTCTAATATAAAAACCGTACTTCACTGTCTCTATATAATTCGCATGACTCGGATATTCTGGGTATAACATTATGGCCACGGCCACTCCTTATATTGAGGTTAAAGTTTATATTAAGGGTGGACTTATAAAATAATTTATTATTTATTTGTCTATTATCCCGTCCATAATATATTTTTAAGGAAATGTTTTTAATGTTTAAATAGGACCTATGTATTAAAACTAGAGATCCTGTTTACGGTTTGCCTTAACAAAATGACATTTTACATGAAAGTGAATGTACACCCAATAGTAGTGTGTGTAACATTTATTTTATTAATTTAATTTATTTCTAAGTATTGTATTATTATTGTGTTATAAATAACGTATTTTAAATTATTACTATAAATAAGTAAGAAGTGCTCTTTCCATATCCACTATATGTATGCCAATTTTCAAAGTTCTCCGTCCGCATAGTTTTCATAAAAAGGAATCCAAAATTTTCCTTCAGTTTTTAATATTATAATATATTTTTAAATTAAATACATGCCATAGTTAAACATATTTAATACCGATTAAATTTCCAAAAATACTAATACTAAATTTGTGGAAGGTCAAATTTACTGTATATCATTCACATAAGTTTCACAACTACTTAACTAAAGAAATTATACAGAAACAAAATTGCAACTTGTCTTTTTACAACCTAAATATGGCTTAATTTTAAAACGTAAAATTTTACCTACCATTACTTTAATTACGTTTTCTCATGTTTTAAACAATATTTTTTCAAAAAACATTATTAGAAAACGTTTAAAAAATTGAACGCAGCGGAACTCGAACCCGCGCCTCTTGGAAAACGTCCAAGCGTTCTGACCGCTAAGCCATGCGTTCTATATCCAGCTGCGTTGAAATTCATATTCGCTTGTTACAACTGTTATGTTGTTGTTAGTTCACTTGTTATGTTGTTAACATGTTTGTAGAGAGATTTTTACAAATTTCTGCTACCCAAAGATTATTTAACCAAACCAATCGAAACCAAACCAAACCAAACCAAACCAAATAAAACCAAACCAAACCAAACCAAACCAAACTAAACCAAAACAAACCAAACTAAATTAAATTAAATGTCATTGCGAAATTTACCGTATTATATCGTCATTATGACTCGACACAGTCAATGAATCCTAACGAAAAAGTATACAATTATTTAGAAATAAAACAAAATCCCGACGATTTAAAAAATACCTAATAATACATAAAATAACAAAAAGTGAAAAGAAAGTAATATTTTTTTTACAAAATAGAAAAAATGGCTTCAAATAAAATACACTAAGAGGTCAAATTTTTGACCTTTTAGTGTAAAAATTTCAAATAGGTAACCCAATAATTTCTTATCAGATGTAACTAAATATAAATAGGGCTACGATATACGACTGGACTACAAGCCACAATATAAAAGAGAATCAGAAAAAAGATGTGCAGTAATACACAAAAAAAAAATCGAAGTTAGAACCTCCCTTTTTTAAAACCGGTTAAAACTATAATGCTATTCATAATATGTTATATTAATACATATATGGATCACGTTTATTTTTACAACTTGGTATAAAAATACAACTTTAATTTCTTTAATGTACTTGTTGATCATAACAGAATGATGCACAAAGTACTTTTTGTCTGTCTACTCGTGGCGTTGTGTTCTGGTCGTGGTGGTTGTGCGTGTAAGTACTATATTAGCAATTAATTATTAAATTTATTTTTTAATATAATAAGTCAATATAATAAAAAATGTGGGAAATATTGTATTTACGTCGTCTTTTCAGCTTGACGTTTTTTTTCGTAGGTATAGCAGGGTAGACAAAAAATCTATTTTATATATATATTCTTCGATTTACACCTGAATTAAGACTTTGCGTGCTAAGTACAGGCGAAACTTAACGCCGCACTCTGTCTTACCAGATATATATACATAAATTTTTTTTAACTCCACGCTGTATCTCGCATATAGCAGATGTGAACTTAGAAAGACCTGAGAACCTAGAGTTAAAACGCTCCATTCTCTTTTCAACTTAATTCCGTTCCCCGCTTTCCGGCAATTAAGATGTGCGTGCTGAATGGAACACAACGACGCGCTTTGCCTTGTTACCAAACCCAGGAAATGAAAATACTAAACTTTACATTTCTGGGTGAGATGAACCCACAACCTGTCACATTTACAGTCACGCTTGTGTCTCCTGCGCCACTACAGGCGTTAAAAGCTGTGCCTCTTCAAAGAAGTCCTACTTTATTATTTATAACAAATGAAAATATTATACAAAATATAATTATTCTAAAGGGACAATGAAGCTGCGACCATTACACGTTTACACTCAGCAACTGTCCAACTGCGACATGATCGACCTATTAATTTCACGATTACTTAACTAATGTTTTTTTTTCATTTCTAAAGATATTCCATCAGGACTGGGATTCTCTAACTACAGTTTCAATGGCTTTGAGCGGTGGTACCGGTCCATCGATTAATGGTACATGTCTCATTCCAATATTTTTATGCTAATATATTATTGAAAATACTCTAAAACTAGTCGTCAGATCTTAGCTAAATTTAAAATGTTACTACATCCAAAAACACTAGCCTGCAATTTTTTTATGGATAACGGATGGCAAACGAGCAGAAAGACCACCTGATGATAAGAGTGGCTGCCTTGCATATAGACATCTACAACACCAAGAGGTGTTGTAAATGTGTTACCCTACTAGGCAGATACAGATGGGAGGACAACTACTGGTTCGCTATCGGAATCACCACATTCTCTGGGGAAAGGATCATGGGGGTGGATAGGAAGCCTGAAAACACATGCCATCGAACCGGAATACATCATTAGATATTTGGCGGTTCGTCACTTTGATCATCAATCGGCGTGGTCACGGAAATGATCGGACGACAAACCTCCTACCACCAAACTACTGGGATACACGCCTCTTACGGGACGCTACCCAGGGGCGAAGGGGAATTGTATTCCTAACCCGTCTCCTCACAGGGAAAGTCATATAAAAAGAATCATCAAAAGATACTTACCCGATGCAAAGGATTGTGCGGTAGCATACCTAAAAAATACAGTCAATTGAGAATACTATAATATATATGTGTAAGGTATAATAAGAAAAAAAAACATAAAATTTCTATTAACATTATACAAAATTATTCCTTAATTATGATGAACAAGTTGTTTATATTTTTAGGAAATGATTTGAGGTCACCTATTATCGTTATTTAAGTAGAACTTCAATTTTCAACTTGGAAATTTATAAATTTTAAAAGCTAAACTAGAAATGAGAAATATAGCAAAATTGATATATCTGTTCGTATTTCTTATAATATTATTTACTAAAGATTTGAAACCGCACCTCCTTGCGGATAACTAAAATGCAGTAGCCAAAATACACCCTCCTATTGGGTGACATCGAAATTTGACGTTTCAACATAACGATTATTTTTAAATTATGATCATTTGACGAGAAATGACAGTATTAGTATGTTACGTACCTTCAAAGCATGATTCGTATGAATTATACTTAGTTTAAACAATGTCACATTTAATTTAAATAAAGAATTGAAGAGGGGAGTACCCAATTTTTTGGTGGTAGGGGTTCGTCTCCGTCTGTCGCGACCACTATCATGTCAAAGAAAAAGAGAACCACTTGATATCTTATGATGTGTTTCGGTTCGATGGCATATATAAGCCAGGTTTTCCTTTGCACCCATCCTTTCCCCAAAATGTGAATTGGTTCCGATAGCGGACTACTACATTGTCCTCCTTTCCATCTGTATCTACTCTAGGTTTAGCAGCATCTGGTATCTCTTGTGTTGTAGATATTTCGCTAGGGCGAAAGGTAACCACTTACCATCAGGCAGTCCTTCTGCTCGTTTGCCATCCGGTATCCATAAAAAAAAAAAAAAAAAAAAAAAAAAAAAAAAAAAAAAAAAAAAAAAAAAAAAAAAAATTATTAAAGATATATTTATTAATTGTAAAATAATATAGATATACTTATGGATATCTTTGAATATGTATACAAGTAGTATTAACTATAAATAAATAAAAAATGAAGTTTTAATAACTTTTGTACTTTATGTCTTTTAGAACGTACGATACGGCTAGATATTCTTATATATCTTTGCATGTATGAGTAAAATACATTTGTAGTATTATTTCTTGTAAATATGTTCTTAATTTTGTAAAGCTTACAGGTTTGATTTTATTCTACAAATTAAACAATATTTTTGTTTAGTGAATCCTGTGAACAATGCTCAATCATCAAGCAATATGATCCCTCTGCAAAGTCAACAGCTCAGTGCACCGGGAGCTTCTGAGCGCGTTTGGACATGATAGTAGCTCACAAATATATTACTAAATATTCTTAATATAACAAAAGGTATACATTGTATACATTCAATTATTTTTATTTATTTTTACATGTTACCTGTATTGCTGTGAGGTTTGGCCACCGCGGTACAGTAGGACAGAGATCTTACATAGTAAACGCGAATGGTTTGACACACGGAGGATTGATTATATTTGAATTATTGCCGTTCCTTACTCTGGTAAGGCAAGCGCGGGGTTGAGTTCTGCCACTTAACACGAATATCTCTCAAACTCGTGTTACAAAAGTGAATGGACTACCTTAACCCTTGATAAGGTACCATCACGAGATAAAACTTGAAGCTACTGCAAGAACATTCTCATAAGGTAGGAAATAATGTAAAAACCAAATATTAGTTAAAAATGTTATCAATAAGTATAGTAGACTTTTTATGTTTTTTAAAAGCATATTACTTTATTTAGGCCGAAAAGTTGTAAGCTGATATATATATATATATATATATATATATATATATTAATATATTTTATCTTTTAATCAGGTTAAAAATCAACATTTTTCCACATCGCGGCGGATGTCATAATCGTCATTCCGGAAAATAAAAAAATTAATAAACTTTATGTTCTCATTTTATTTAACCTACACAATTTAATTTAATATTAATGTCCCCTTAAATGCGTTAATAACGCATTGCGTAATGACGTAAATGTCACTTTATATGAACATGGATGTGAAACCATGGTAGAGTATTTATTAATTTAATATACTTTGTACGTATTATTTAAAAAAAATATTAGCATTCTGCACTCCTTCTCTATATAAGCTATAAGTATACTAAGTTTCATGCTCCTCTGTCCGCGTAATTTTCGTAAAAAGGGATCCAAAGTTTTTGCCTCACGTATTTATATATAGATATGTAATAATAAAACAAATTTAAGCCATGAAATGAAATGAAATGAAAAATGCTTACAATAGTGTAAATAACTTTTTTAAAATAAATTTTCATTATTGAGTAAATATTTTGGGCATTTACTATGTACGTGGCCACGTCCCTTTTGTCGTCATTGTAGATGTATAAGGATCAGGTATATAAAGTGACCACTGCGAAAGAACATTGTCTTATTTACAATTCTCATACTTACTTGTGGCGACGAGTACACGTAAAAAAAATATAGAAATGGCTGCATTTATTGGAAATGTTTCTGTATTTGATCCAAAGTACCAAGAGTGGGAAATATTTGGAGGTAAATTGAAACAGTTTCTGACCCGAAACAATGCACTAGCGGAAAATCAGAAAAAAGCCATTGTATTAACACGCTTGTCGGATGAGGCGTATTGCCTACTAATTAATTTAGTACATCCGCAAATTTTGGAAGCAGTGGAATATAGTAAAATCTATGAAATTTTAGAAAAACATTTTACGCCAAGAACATCAAGTTTTGCTGACAAGGATAATTTCAGCTGTGCCATGCAAATAGAAGGCAAGAAGGTTAATTACTCATTGGCCTTATATTAAATTAAAGTTATTGATTATTTCATATAATAGATTTTTTCTTTTTTAAATTTTCTGTGTAAATTCATACAGGAGCTCTGCCACCTACTCACCAACACCCGCGTGCACCGAACAAAAAAATTGATATGAAGTTATGATTTGCGT
>JAKGSA010002920.1:0-12076 GCA_033558755.1 Philaethria dido
TATTTAGGGAAGCCGGTATAGGATGTGAAGGTATCTAGTAATTTCATTATCAAATTTTATTAATGATCATTTTTCTTGGGATGTTTAAGATGTCAGAGCTTGTTTTTTTTGCGATTTTATACCCAATATTTTTCTGGCGATCTTTTTTTTTAATAGCTCTCAACCTTTCTTGATCTTTTTTGCAAACTTAATTACAGTTTAAGCTCCTAATTTTCCTGGCGACCTTTTTTTTCCTTTTTGGTTATCTTTTATTTAGGTCTAATGCTTGTTTTTAAAAAATTAGGCAAGCCGGCGCGAACCGTGTTTTATGGACGCCTCGCCACTGGTAGATATGTTAATCGTTTCTGCACATATAGCACGTATATAAATATAAACAGTAAAATATATATACATAAAAAAAGATAATTAATGGAATATATTTAGCATTTATAAATAATTATTAAAAATAGAAATGCCATTGACGAGTAAAACTCGCGGCACCTTAGCGACTTATACGAGTACGTCACTTCATAGAATTTCTTTTTAATTTAATGTTTAATATTTAAGTGTTAAGACACTCCGTTCTCTTACAACAGTTCCGTTCCCCACTTTCCGCCGATTTTTTTAACAAATATAAATGTAAATGCGACAGGTTGTGGGTTCGATCCCCACTCCACGAAATGTAAAATTTAGTATTTTCATTTCTTGGTAACAAGGCAAAGTGCGGCGTTGAGTTCAGCCACTCAACCCGCAATGCCTCAATTCGGCGGAAAGTAGGGAACGGAATTGTTGAAAGAGAATGGAGTGTCTTAACACTAGGTTCTCTGGTTCCCTCTGCCTACCCTGCTATATGCGGGATACAGCGTGAAGTTAAAAAAAAACCTACTTGTTTTCGTTTAGTTAGCATTACTTTATTAGGTATAAAACATTAAAATAGTATATGCTAATATTATATAATTAAAATCATTTTAGCACAAATGATAAACATTATAAGCTCCTAGATTAACTTTTCCATTTTTGCTTTTAAATTAAAGCTAACGTTAGATTAGTGTGGACATTCATGCTTAACTAAAGTTACCAAATATACTAGAAATAGGAAATCATAGTAAAAATGATATATTATATAGAGGCCATCGTGGCGCAGTGGGATAGCATCTGACTGTAAACACGATCGGTTGTGGGTTCGAATTCCAATCGAGGGAATGATTAAATTTAAGTTATTCTCATTTCTCTGCTTTAGCAAGATAAAGCGTGACGTTGAGTTCTGCCACTTAGTATGAAATGTGTTGAATTTGTTCGGAAACCGACGAACCTTATGTATTGATACTAAATTCTCTTTGACTTATACAAAATATATATATAAGTATGTATATATTCTAGAAATAGGATAATTACTACGTAAAATATTATATATTATTTAAGAAAAATTTGTTAACTAAGTTGCAAATTTTCAAGTCTCTATCTTCATTCATCTTCATTCTTCATACTCTAAATGACCAGAAAGTGGAAAAAGTAGTGATGTATTTTTATTTCAATCTACTATAAGTAGAAAAAATCACACAATTGAAAAAAATATAAGAATATCCCTATATTTGTGGTGCCAAGTTCAAAGCGCATTATTAACACGTCGGTCGCAGCACGTCGTATCTCATGCACGTGAAACTCATAACATTCATAAAATGATTACGTGAGAAGAACTAAGTGTACCCTCGTCTGGCTTTCCAACTGAAGCCGCTTACTGTGTCGCTTTCTAAGAGAACAGTTAGAAGTTAAAACTTATATAGGCGATTTTACGTTGGGCAATCTAAATACTTTTTTTAGTTTAATTAATATTTGTTTAATGTTTCGCCCAGAGCAGGGTAGAATCTAGTGTCAAGATACTCCGTTCCTCTCTTTTTTTATGAAATCGAAACTTTCCGTGTTCAATGGCGGAGCTCAACGCCGCGCTTTCTTACTAAAGTGAAAAATAGCGTGTAAAAATTTGAACGCAGCAAAACTCGAACCCTGCATTTCACGCATGGCTTAGTGATCAGAGCGTTTGGACGGTTTCCAAGAGGCGCAAGTTCGAGTCCCGCTGGGTTTAAATTTTAATAAATTTTCTTATAATGTTTTCCATATTCTAAGTGTGTGATTACCACTTTAAAAGTATGAAAAATATTTAAATATAACTCATACCTATTGCGTTTAGAGTCAAACTCTGTTCTACTGCACCACGATGGACTCATGAAATACTCAATATCACGCATTAATTTTATAGGTAAAATTACTGTAAATAGCATTCCATACTTCATTTCATAATGCATTCGTTGCGTAGTTTCCAATTGCCTGATTGCATATGATAAATGTAGGTTCACTTTACCTTGTTTCTGCCGAATCAGTTAATAGTATATATTTAGAAATGATTTAAAAAAATATATAATAGTAAATATTTAAAAAAAAATATTGTCTAAATTCTAATTTGTGTCTCGCATACATTTTTCAAACTTTCATATTTTCACACAAATCCCATAAAAAGTGATAAAAAGTTTTAAACAAAAGGCATTTTGGAGCCCAATTTTTAATACTACCGTACGAAGTGAAAAGAATGTGACCTAGTTCTGGGAATTATGGTTTAGAATTTCCTTACAATTGAGAAAAAAAACGTTTAAATTTTTTTTTCTTTATTCAGAAATATAATATTTTTTCTTCTTGTGTTATTTATCACATGTATATGTTATATATATCTTAAATTTACAAATTATAAAATTTTAATAATAATGAATTAGTAAAAAGGACAATGGGCAAATTGGCCTTATATCTCAGCAGTATTATGCCTTATTATTTATTGCTTCTAATGTATATTTAATATTATGAATTTAGATGCAAGCACAGTGTTTTCCACATATTGAACTTAATAGAATCATTTATGATATCAAAAACTGTAACAAAACTGTTTTACTTTATGTTTTTATATGGAAATATACGTACATATACGTAAATAAATAATAATAATATTAATATGTATTAAATCTTCAGTTTTACGCCTTATCCCGCAAGACTGGCTAGACAGGGAGAAAGTAGTGTCAAGATAATCCGTGGTGTCAGATAATTCTCCTCTTTTCACCCGAATTCAAGAAATTGCGTGTAGAGTGGGAGAACTCAACGCCGTGTTTTATTTAACCAGAGCAGGAAAATTAAATTATTTCTCACGAGTAGAAATCGAACCTAAAACCACTCGCGTTTACATTCAAACACTGTCTCACTACACCACGATGGCCTTAAATGAGACCCCAAAAGCTTCGACTGCTCGAGTTTTATTACTGTTGGACATTGCTCCCAGACTTCATATGATTTT
Organism: Philaethria dido; assembly: GCA_033558755.1. Taxonomy (NCBI): domain Eukaryota; kingdom Metazoa; phylum Arthropoda; class Insecta; order Lepidoptera; family Nymphalidae; genus Philaethria; species Philaethria dido. Next base: position 3,314 of record JAKGSA010002920.1, read on the forward strand.
GCCAATGGTTCTTTTAAAAACATCATAAATTTCTCTATTTCACTATAAGCATAATGTTTATTTTATTATTAATTGACTGTAATTAAAACGACATGACGACAGCACAAATACCAATTGTCCCACCAAATAATCAGCCATCAATGGCAGTCCAAATTTATGGTCATATAATTTTAAAGTTAATTTAATTATCGCACCGCATAACAATATACCTAGATCTGATACTAAAAAATTGAACTCTATACAAAGGACTCAGAGAATAAAATAATATGGGTATTCCTTTATCGATAACAGTATCTGCTTGGCTTACGAGCGGCAATTACGAAAGAATTATGTAACTCTTTTGTTTCCGTTCAGTATGTAAATACATACAAACAAATTCCAACTCATTAAGGTGTAAATTATTTTGAGCCTTTTATCTCTTCCGTTTTTACTGCGCTATTTTCGTACAATTTCGGTTAAACTATTTTGATTACATTGTATAATTTGCTTTTTATCTTCACGCTGTATCCCGCACATAGCCGGTAGAAGTAATCTAAGGACCTAGTATTAAGACACTCCATTCTCTTAAATTTCTCGTTCCCAACTTTCTGCCATATTGCCCTGTTACCAGAGTGAGGAAATGAAAATATTAATTATAATAATTTTTATATTTAAAAAAAAAAATCATTAGAGAGAGGAGCGCGAACAGAGGAGGTAAACGTTAATGCGCATTTTAAAGCGGCCCCTTGAACCTACACTTGGGTCATAAGTCCCAGGCACTCTCCAAACTCCTCTGTCCGCAACGCAATGGGCCAGGCACCCGTACGTTGCTAAGAAGCTTTTTCTATGGAGTGGGAATCGAACCCATAACCAGCCGCGTTTACAGTCGCACGCTTATACCTGTTCCACGACTGTCCTTAAACTATTTCGATTACATTATATTAATTGAAGTGGTAAATATATTTTTTTACCATGCACATGTGGTTAATTCAAAGTTAATAGCGTGGTAATGTGCTTTTTATGTTAACTACATAATTAAATGGTGACGTTAATAATAATACAATAGAGCCTACTAATTAGCTGAATTGGATGTAAATCACGCTTTGGTTGAATTAATAAGGGATTAAAATGTAATTATTTCGTTAACATACGTATGTTACAGTATGCGGATTAAAGAATTAAAACTCATATAAATATTTTAAAATTTCATCAAAACTGAGATATATTTATTATTCATCGAATCAGAAGTACATCAAACAAGAAATTTCTAGTTATATAAAATGTACTTTATGAATAAAATTTAGCATTCAATTTTAACCTGTTAACGGGGTATGACGAAATATTCCGTCATACATAAAAGACTACTGCAACGGGCATGGTGATATTGTTTCTTATGGAAATTAATCGTGATATATTGAATGAATTACGTTTTACGTTGTTCTTATCTATTAAATCTTAAAGTGGATATATGTATATGCCATCCTATTAACATGTGTCAAAAAATTTTATGATTTTGCAATCTGTAGTAACAAAAATTTATTCCTCCGTTAACAGGTTAAAGGTACTACTTTGAGCTAAGCTTAACTTCTTTAAATTCTCAATTTATTAACTAAACTTAAATATATCATCCCTATATTATATTTTCGATTTCTTGGTCAAAATTGTATTTGTATGACTTTTTGGTAGAGATTCAAATATAACTTAATAATATTATTAATATATTATATCATCTTTACATAAAAAATAGATTACGTTTAAAATGCTTAGAACTTGCTATCTCCAACGCAGTCTTTAAAACCCAAAAGGTATATACAATACAAACATCGACGCCAGACTCCTTTGTTTCTACCCTCATTTGGCTGCAAGACCCTTTCGCCATCTACCCCATTAAGCAAAAAATTAAAAAAAATATAAAAAAAAAGGAATAAAAAAGCAAATTAAAAGCCGAGACTAGAGTCCTGGCTATTTAGGCGCGTATAAAAGTGTTTAATTAAACTGTTGTTATTGATGAGGTCGCCACTAGATGGCGTTTAATCAACAGCTCGCCTTTCTCAATCTTTTTCTTCTATTTTGCCTTCATTGTGATACTGAGATAGTGAAAGCTGCAGTTTATAATGCTGGACTTTAATTACGCTGTAAGGATAACTTGTATTTGGCCGCATGTTGAGAATTTCAAATCCAATTCAATTTTTTTCTATTTATTTTGTCTATAATAGGTGTTAACGCCTGTCATGGCGCAGAGGCACAAGCGTGCGCTTTCAAACGTGACAGGTTGTGGATTCGATTCCCACTCCAGGAAATGGGATATTTCATTTGCTGGGTTTGGAAACAAGGCAAAACGCGGCGTTGAGTTCCAGCACTCAGCACGCAATGCCTCAATTCGGCGGTAAGTGGGGAATGGAGTGTCTTAACACTAGGTTCTCAGGTTCCCTCTGCCTAACCTACTATATGCGGGATACAGCGTGAAACTAAAAAATATAGGTGTTATTGTTAATATGTTACAACAATTAATCAAACATATGATAAGAACTTTAGTTCTTCGAAAAAAATTCTTTCATGATTTTCACCTTCACTTCATATATTAAGCTTATGTAAGTTTTTTGTACTGTATTTGACTGTACGTATACAGCACACAAATTGTAATGATTTTATTAATGTTACACAAAAAAAATAGAACAAACAAACAGACAAACAAAAACAATTATTATTCGCGAGTAAAATTATTGAAATTTTCTTTAAAACCTAAATTTCATCGCCAAAATTCATTAAAAAGCTAAAGCGCCATTTCAAAATGACTGTAGTTGCACAAGAATGTAATTGAAATGTCAGCATTAATTTGTAACTTTGTTTTAAGACAGCGCCTTAAACCGAGCGTTAGTAAGAATGCAATTCCATTAATTTAAATTATTTTGCGGGCTAAAGTAATTTGTTGGAGATTTCACTTTAATTTGCACCTCTACTATTTTGTACGAGCATACTTGAAATATATTATTTTATTAATAAAATGCTTGTACAAATACGTCATGAGTCAAGTTACTGGGTAAGCTTTGTTAGCTTTAATTGTCCTATTTAAATGTTTCTAAAATTAATGGAACTATCAATTATCATAGAAATAATGAATAAAAATTTTATCTCCTACAAAGCTTTAGTATAAAGCAAGTAAGAACACAAAAGGATGCAGTGGAACTTCTTTTTCTTTGCCCCCCATGATATAAATTTTAAACTGTAGCTATATTGGAATAACACACCTTGTTAGTGGGTAGGAGGTTCGTCCCCTCCGACTGGCCTCGCTCGCTAAGTGACCACTATCAGCAAGCCAATAAGGACGAACCGCCAAATACCCAATGATGTACCCGTCTGATGGTACAAGCTTTAGATGCCTCTCCCCTTTCCCACCCCAATCTTTCCCAAAATGTGGTGGTTCTGATAGTGACTACTGGGCATTGTCCCTTCCATCAGTATCCTAGGTTATAAATGCATCTATGGCCATCTCTGGAGCTAGATGTCTATGCGAAGGTAACCACTACCATCAGTGGTCCTTCTGCCTGCCTGCCGTCCGCCGTCATCATTACTAAAAAAAAAAAAAAATAAAAAAAAAAAAATAACAAAATAATAATAATAAGTTTGTAGAGATTTTGAAGTAACAATCATCAAAAATTTTTAGTATGCAACTCCAATTTTAGTGTGAAAATTTCATTTAAACTTCGTGTTTATGTAATTAAACATCACCATGGGGAACGGAGCATCATAGCACCAGATTTTACATTCCTCTCCCAGTCTTGGCTAAACGGTGGATACAGCTGAGTTTTTCAAATATCTGCTATACATAAATATTTCTTTTCTTTACAACACCATATATGTAAATAATTATAATATGAATAGTTGATACATCAGTTCATTTTTTAACTATATAGATGTTTATTTTTCATTTATAAGTTGGCATGAATTACTTCATTTCACAATAAGAATTATTAATATATTTCTGTACCATTTACTTCAGTACATAAAAGATTATATCAAAATATTATTCTAAAGTTGGTAAATGAATACAATGGAAAAGCATATTTACCAAGCCTACAAGTACTTTAGCAAAAAGGAAAGTTGTATTAAACAAAATATGACGAACCGGAACAGAGCACGTCTCGCCTGACAGCTGGCACCGGCTTAAAACTGATGTTTCAAATTTGAACAGTGAAAATTTGTATGAAAAATTTTAATTGGTAACCACAAAAAAATATTTCAACTGAATTTTCTTACATGCTACAGATACGTTTTAGTTATACTATATTTTTTATACGATTTCATTTTAAAACTATTGTTACGTAATTTATTTTTAAATTGTTAAATTTTTAACATACAATGTTTTTTAACGTAATAATTTATCGCCAATTTAGCGCCTCTCGTGGCGCAGAGGCACAAGCGTGCGACTGTAAACGCGACAGGTTGTGGGTTCGATTCCCACTCCAGGAAATATAAAATTTAGTATTTTCATTTCTTGGGTTTGGTAACAAGGCAAAGCGCGGCGTTGAGTTCCGCCACTCAACACGCAATGCCTCAATTCGGCGGAAAGTGGGGAACGGAATTCTTGAAAGAGAATGGAGTGTCTTAACACTAGGTTCTCTGGTTCCCTCTGCCTACCCTGCTATATGCGGGTTACAACGTAAAGTTGAAAAAAAAAATTATAACATAAAATGATAATTTATAATATTCAAAATTAATATATTTTTTACTTAATCTCGTTTTTAAAAGAAATCGTTCATTTTCATTATTAATATTTTGTACAGCTACTATCAATTTAAGTCATTAAATCTATTATAATAAAAATTAATCTATAATCATATTAATTTTTTTGTAAAAAAATATTTTTAACAATCGTGATAATTCTACTGTCATGTATAAAAGCATTTTCTAGTTGTAAAATTATGCTTTTTCGAATAAAATGCATGGAGACATTCGTTCCATCGTCGCATCGTCCAAATCTTTCCTACAACAGAAACAACATGCACTTAACGTCAATTCAAATTAGTAGGTAATGGCAGGCATTTCTGTTTGTTTTCCGTTTATTTTCTGTTTCAAATAAATGAAATCCATTTGCGAAAGCTCACAAAAGTGGATATATGTCCATTTTTAATACCCACCAATTACCGAGCAGGAACATTCATAAATAAATGTGATGTCCTCAATATAAAATCTACATACATTTTCGTATCGTATGACGATAGTATGTTGGTATAGATCATGATAAACAACGTAAGCTTTAAATTTCTCATTTTGTTACTCTGGTATTTAAAACGCGGCGTTTAGTTCCGCTTCTCTACGAGCGATGTATCGGTGGAAAGTAGGGAACGGAGTGCTAGGACATTAAGTTCTCGAAAACTACCTAGCTATTTAGAAAAGCATGAAATTATTACAGCTTGTGTATTTTTTGAAAAAAAAAAAGGGAGACAAATAATCATAATTAACACTCTTCTTAAATCAATAACACCAAATTTTATATAAAACAAATATAGTAAGATTCTCACTCAAACAAATATAAGTATTTAAGTACTATCTTCAGTCTGGTCCTATCACCTAGGAATCGATTGTATAAAGACCTGTAGTATATTTACCGTACCAAATGCAAATGTAGTACGATAGAAAATGTATATACGCTATATTGAATACAGAGAAAATATAATATAATATAACATTGCAGTTATAAATGTGGTTTCAACATTAAGCTGCGCTGCGGCGTCTGTTCCGACATTAATTTTGTAATTAAGTGGACGATTTAATCGAATGTTTAATTCGTTTGTGGCTGTCCGATGTGTCTGATTGTTGTTCTTATTTTCTTTATATAAATTTTAATTTGTTATTTTAGAATTATTACTCTATCTATGGTTACGGTATTTGTGTTTTATAAGAGTTATTTAATTGCTTATATTAAAGTTAAATAAAATCATAAAAGTGGCCCATGTTCTATTTTGATATATGAACTATATCATTTTAAAATTTCAACTAAATCCGTTCAGTCGTTTTTTGCGTAAAAAAGTTAGGATGCCTCCATCCATCCATCCATCCTTATCCATCCTTATAAACTTTCGTAGTTATGATATTAGTAGGATGGTATTGGATTATGTTGCAGCAAAAAATATATGAATGTTAAGTTTTATACAGAGAGTTGCTCCAAGAGGGTCATTTGAGATGGTACGGCCACGTTGTGCGCCGTCCCGAACACCATGTCGGAAAAAAATGCCTTGATATATCTGTCCCTGGAGTTAGACCCCCCGGATGCCCAAGGAAGCGATGGCTGGATGTCGTGAAGCAGGATATGAGAGCCAATGGACTAACCACCCGTGATGCAGAAGATCGTGCATAGTGGAGTAGGTTGAGTAGGAAAGCAGACCCTGGCTAGCCGGGATAAATGCTAGGAAGAAGAAGAAGAAGTTGCTATATCTATACTTTATTTATATTTTCCTATTTAAGTAAGTAAATCATAAGATAAGCTTTCGTATGAAGCTATTTTTTAACTTATTTAATTAATAACTATATAATAAATATATAATAAATTACCAAATTATAAAATATCAATACAATACTCTAAAACGTTATGACACACGAACAAAAATTTCGAAAGTGTCATTAGAGTAAAATAGTACTAAAAAATAATAGTCCAAAACATGCAAATACTTCACATTTCACAATCAAACATCAATTTCATTTTACTTATAAATCGACTTTGCTATTCAAACTTAAACCTTATTCATCATCAAAATTTGACGTTTCCGATTCATTTTTGATTGTCCAAGTATAGTTTAATAACTTAACGTGTGTACTTACATTTGTATTGCTGTAATAACAGAAATCATAATATGTAGAGATGTGGACCATAGACTTAACCATTTTCATGGGAATTTCTTCTTTATTTTTGACTTTTTAAAGTATATTTTTCTATGGTATTCGATTTATGGTACAACAAACCTGTCAATAATAACTTTGGCCTTTGCTCTGAGCGGTGTCGAAAACATATTTGTGTTTAATAATACAATTATCTCGTAAGTCGTGTATCAGATGATGCGTAATTTTATGAGTTTATTCGCGCCATGGGAATGTTATGGCACCCCCTTTCCCACCCATCCTTTCCCCAAAATGTGGTGGTTCTGATAGTGGACTACTACATTGTCCCCCCCTTCCATCAGTATCCTCTAGGTTGGCAACGCATCTACAACATATCTGGTGTTGTAGATGTCTATGGGCGAAGGTAACCACTTACCATCAGGTGGTCCTTCTGCTCGTTTGCCGTCCGTTATCAATAAAAAAAAAAAAATCATATATAATTTATTTGATATGAACTCGTGCAGTGGTGAAAGTGCAAAGAGCGTTTTGTTTTACTTGACGCGGTATAGTAATATATATTGTTGATTTATAGACTTTACTGTTTTATATTATTTTAGCTTTTTATTTATAAGATATAACATAATATATATTATGTGTATGAAAATTAATTGTAACGAAAATGCGTCACGTTTAAAAACAAACACATAAAAGTCAAGTCAGTGAGAGAGTGAGATAGAAAATATGTAACACAGTATTTTTATATTCGCAGTCGATCGTTCGAATAATATCTAAGTAATAATATATCTTAATTATCTAATATATGTATGTAATGTAATATTTTATATTAAAATATTAACACCTGTGGTGGCGCAGAGGCACAAGCGTGCGACTGTAAACGCGACAGGTTGTGGGTTCGATTCCCACTCCAGGAAATGGAATTTTTCATTTCCTGGGTTTGGTAACAAGGCAAAGCGCGGCGTAGAGTTCCGCCACTCAGCACACAATGCCTCAATTCGGCGGAAAATGGAGAACAGAGTGTCTTAACACTAGGTTCCCTCTGCCTACTCTGCTACATGCGGGATACAGCGTGAAACTATGTATGTATGTAAAATATGAACAATTTTATAACTTTAGTAAAAAAAAAATATACAATAAACCTTACAATTATTTTAATACTCTTGATACTCTATACTCATCTCATTCTCTCATAAGCTTCTATTCTGAAGTTTCCCTCCTACTGTGTGTCAATTACACACACACACACATTTTTTACCAACTTTCATAAAAAACACAATATTTTTCGTTTGTTACATAAAACCATACAAACAACATGCATGCATATATCTAACTTACATAACGAACAAGCCTAAAGCTTAGCACACGTGTAGTGTTGCGTTCTATAGCGACAATAATTTAACGTCAGTGGCACTTGCATTGAAACCACACTTCAATTTAAGACCTATGCAATAAGACCAGCATTGTCTGCCATATCGTGTTACTTGTATTAAGCTTGTAGTTTAAATTATGCTTTCATTTTTTATTGTTGTAAACTTATTATTATGATAAAAACACACATAATTATAAAAAAGAAAAAACCCGACCGAATCAATTCTCCAAATTTAGGAAGGAAATACAAATAAAGTAGGCTATAAAAGCTAGTTATGTGTTATATATTTGAAATGTGCTAATTAAGTCCTTTCATTTGATACCCCACACAGTACACATCAACGATTTTTTGTTTTTATTCATGACGTAATTGCCTCTAGAGGGCGCCATACGGAATTACAAGTGACGTCAAATATCTAAGAACACTTTTAGTATCAATACCTATCTAACGTCACCTTAATTATATAAATCTGTTCAGGGGTTTGGAAGATATGACGTAATAAAAAATATTACAAACATACATGATACGCGCGAAAAACGTAACCCTCCTCTGACAGTCGGGTAAAAAATGAATGGATAATT
>JAKGSA010002921.1:0-12058 GCA_033558755.1 Philaethria dido
CGCCCATGAACATCTACAACACCAGAGGCGTTGTAGATGCGTTGCCAACCTAGAGGATACAAATGGAAGGGGAGGACAATGTAGTAGTCCACTATCGGAACCACTACATTTTAGGGAAAGGATGGGTGGGATAGGGGAAAACCTGGCTTACATGCCATCGAACCGGAACACATCATAAGATATTTGGCGGTTCGTCTTTGACATGATAGTGGTCGCGAGCCAGACGGAGGACGAACCTCCTACCACCAAACAAAACATCTACATTTGACAGCGGCTGTATTTTAGTATATTTAGTATGTAATAAATATTTCTTTGTTACTCTCAAACTATGAAAATATTAATATGTTAACCGACTTCTAATAAAGGAGGAAGGTTTGATGTCGATTGTGTTTTTGTTATGTGTTACCGAATAACTTTTTACTAGGTGAACTAATTTTCATGAGTTATGTTACATAATAGCTAGCAGTGGCGAGGTGTCCTTAAAATTGCATTGGACTTGTAATTGTGATTGAAAAAAAACAAGATCAAGAAAGTTGGAAGGCTAAGAGCTAAAAAAGCTCGCCCGGAAAATATTGGGCATAAAATTGCAAAAAAACATGCATGACATTTAAAGACCTAAAAAAAAGATTATCGCCAAGATTCCATATTGAAATTACAATTAGTAATTTCAGTATGGAATTTTGGCGATGATGGAATTATGGAATTTTGGCGATGCGACCTTCACAACCTATATCGGCTTCCCGAAATATATGTACTGGCTTCCCTAAATATACATCGGCTTTTCTAAATTTACCGGCTTGCCTAACAACAATTTTCACCCCTCGCCACTGACAGCATCTGATTCTGATGTGGTCTCTTTTAAATTTTGTTAAGATAGGACGCATAGTTTTTGAGTTATTTGTAATATTGCTATTTTAAGTGCATAAAATATTAAATATAATAAAAAAGTGATTAATTTAAAAGAGGTTTATATACATACATATATAGGAGAAATTGAATTATGTTATTTTCTAGTTAGCGCCGTCCTTAATAACGAAAATGTGCCAAGCAATCTATGTATATGTGCTCATACGAGTATGTTTTAAGTATTATGAAAGGTTTTAGATGTATCGATTTTGATTTGCTTAAGTTATATGTATATTTAATTTGAAATTACTTTTATAAATAACAGACGTTTGAGAATTATTTGTGTGTTTTCTTTAAGCCTTTATTTAAATGTGTACTAAATATGTAAATGAATGTCGTAGCGCACAGGCACAAGCGTGCACTGTAAACGCGACAGGTTGTGAGTTCGATTCCTACTCCGAGAAATGGAATTTTTCATTTCCTGGGCTTGGTAACAAGGCAAAGCGCGGCGTTGAGTCATAGAAACTAATAAAATAAGAAAATGTCCCTGTTTTTCTTATATCTAAAAATTGCAGGGTAGTTCTTAACAGACGTTGATTATTAAACAAATTTGGTTTATAGGTTAGGTTGTAATCTTCTGCTTACACTGCTATGTGCGGAAAAGCGTGAAAAAAATCTAACTTAATAAAGAGAAGATTTATCTTCTTTCTGACTATCAGATGGCCTATATCAATAATATAATTATTATTTTCCCAGTTTCGAGTATAGCTACTAATATATGTAGCAAAATGGTGAAACCTAAGACTTTATGTGATCGTATGTAAGTTTTTGAAAACATTATCATTTCCAAGCGGGAGTCGAACCTATAATTATCGCGTATATAGCTAGACATGGTCCCACTGTTATAATCACCTCAATTGTTAAATAAAAAAGCGAATTATATTTATATTGTATGCTAACGCCATCTATTGGGTGGAGATACAACCACGTAAGGGGTAGTATAAAGGTGTTTCAATAAGTGCTATTTCAGTACTCGTAAAGTCACCCTTATTATGATATTTCTTTCAAAGAAATATATGACAATTTTAATAGATGGCAGCACAAAAAAAATCTTGATTACATTAGAAAAATGTTTAGAAAGATATATGATGCAAAAGTGATAAGACAGAGGAAACCTTGGTAGATCGAGAACAATGCCGATGATACTTAAGGAAGGTCACATAAAATGCATGAGGGAGGACATGTAAGAGGTAATGATTATAGACGACTTGAAAGAATGCAGGGAGGGTAGCGTATGGTACTCCTTTGTCTCTGACTACCCCGCTAGGGAAAAAGAGTAAAAAAAATTAAGTGACGTTAAAGTTTCGGCGGAAAGTGGGGAACGGAGTGTCTTAACACTAGGTTCTCAGGTTCCCTCTGTCTACCCTGCTATATGCGTGAAGTTAAAAAAAAATTAAAGAATAACTTTCAGGCTACATTTGGGTCACAATTCCTAGCCACTGCTCTTCGGTCCTCTCTTACATCGCTGTGTGTCCAGCACCCACTCATGAATCTATGAAATGTTAAGGAGTTTTTAGTTTAACTGCCCATAATTCTTAACACCATCATAGTACAGTAGTGGACAAGGAAAAAGCCTATAGTGGGATCAAATACAATATAAAGGTCCTCTATATATATTTTTATATGTAACCTAACATTAAGAGCAGACATGATCTAAAACAAATTAAATACAATCATACTCACGTTGTATCCCGCATATAGCAGTGTGGGCAGAGGGAGCCTAGTGTTAAGACACTCCGCTCTCCACTTTCCTCAATTCATTGAGGCATCGCGTGCTGAGTGGCGAAACTCAACGCCGCGCTTTGCCTTGTTACCAAACCGAGGAAATAAAAAAATCCATTTCCTGGAGTGGGAATCGAACCCACATTCTGTCGCGTTTACAGTCGCACGCTTGTGCCTCTGCGCCTCGACAGGCGTAACTAAATTAAATACTTTTATATTTATTTATACATATTTATATCTGTAAATATAATAATTATATTATAGCCAAATACCATATAACCTGAATAAATAGGCTAAGTACAAATAAAGTATTATTATGAAGTATAAGTTATATTATTGTAAAGTTTCATCCTAAATAGAGCATCATGGTGCAGTAGGACTTCTTACTGTAAACGTGACTATTTGCGGGTTCGATTCCCACTCAAAGGGTTGATTATCTTTAATTATTGTTATTTCTTCGCTCAAGACAGCCGATGTTGAGTTGTGTCGCTTAGCACTAAATGGGCTTTGTGACTGATAAATCCTAGTTCATGTAAATTCGTTCAATAGTCTTGGCAAAAGGACAAATATCCACAACCTTTACTATCAACAGTTCACACCAGTCTAAGTAAACTACCAGACCTACACGAGCAGAAGACAATACAATACCATACAAAACAATGATATTTTAAAACGAAATTACCAAATAAACATAAAGGCGGTAACTACCCTCTCGCTATTGATTCACTGCGGATAATTGAGAACACGCGTGTCACCCCCACCCCCATACACCTCATTTCATTACAACGGAAAAAGCGACGAAAAATCGAGATGCAACATCCCGTTGCCATGGCAGCCGATATTAACGGGGGATAATGTGGCCATACGCGTAATGAGCTGGGGACAGTCCTGATGGCTGATTGGCTTAATTTTTTTTTGTGACTTTTTTTGGTATGTTTGTTTCTGGTATAATTAATAATTACTAATTAAAGAAGGGTAGAGAGTTAATGCATCATTTTCTTCGGAAGGTGGGAAACGGAAATCTAAAGAGAACGAAGTATCTTAATCTTAAATAAGTCTTGGAGGCCTTCTGCTTATACTACTGTGTGCAGGATATAGCGTAAAGCTAAAAAAAAAGAGACTGTAGTGTGAAGATACTCTGATCGAAGTTTTTAACATAGTGGAAATGTTAGAAGCAAAGAACAGAGGTGGAATACGCTTTGGTTTATATTAACTTTATCTTCGTATATTATTAAATATTAATATTTTATCTCTTAGGCAGCATATAAAAATACTGATATTTAGTCTACTCATCTAACAAAGAGTCCAAGTTTTATGTAATGGAAATCAAAAAAAATAATTAGTAAATGTAATTCTTTTAAAAAAAACAAAATCTGTGGACTTTGTAATAAATAATAAATTTCAGGTACATTTCACAGTTTTGGATATTCAGATAACAATCGGAGACCACTGTAAAATGTTCGACATGTTGGGTTGCTAAAAATGTATTTCCAATGCGTTTAAAATAGTTTTCATTTAACATGTGTAAAAATCATGAAAATCATAGATCTCATTAGTATAATTACTATCTATAGCAATACAAGTACGTTACAAATTTCTAAGCCAAACATATACCAATAACAAAATTGCACATTATTGTATTTTCGGTGTTTCAGGTATTGTATTCTTTGTCCAATAAAGTAAAAACAACAAAATCTATTTTAAATGCATATCCTTGACCATATAGTAATACTTGTTTTTTTAGCTTCACGCTGTATCCCGCATATAACATGGTAGGCAGAGGGAACCTGAGAACCTAGTGTTAAGACACTCTGTTCCCCACTTTCCGCCGAATTGAGGCATTGCGTGCTGAGTGTAGTAATCGTTGACTAGACAAAAATCAGCTTCACGCTTTATCCCGCATAACAGGGTAGTCAGAGTACATAGTGTCAAGACACTTAGAGACATTTAGAGACATTGCGTGTTAAGTGGCGGAATGTAATTAATCAAAAGGCTTTTCATATTACGTATTACCTTATATTATCATGTACCTATGTAGGCGGGGCCTTAACCTGATTAAAAATATTGCAATGATAAATTACATCATGTAGTTTTAAATATAATATTTATTTATGTCACTTCTAGCCGATATGGAATGACAATGAGGACATGACTCAAAAAAGAGAGGAGAAATAACGAGTGGAATCATTTTTCATAAAATTCATACAAATATTCACGGAACTCTTTTATTTTGTGATAGTCAGGTAGAGTCTAGTCACTCCATTCACTGCCTTCTTTTCATTTTTAAAAAAATGTTGTAGTCTGCAATAAATCTAATATATTTTTTTTACCTTCACGCTCTATCCCGCATATAGCGGGGTAGGCAGAGGGAACCAGAGAACCTAGTGTTAAGACACTCCATTCTCTTTCAACATTTCCGTTCCCCACTTTCCGCCAAATTGAGGCATTGCGTGTTGAGTGGCAGAACTCATCGCCGCGCTTTGCCTTGTTACCAAACCCTGCTACAGAAATGAAAATACTAAATTTTTTGCATTCTCCTGGAGTGGAAATCGAACCCACAACCTAGTCGCGTATACAGCTCACGCTGTGCTCTGCGCCACGACAGGGTTAATAATCCTTCAACATTGATTTTTATAATTAGGGAAGAAAGGATAACCTGAAAGACGGTGTCGCAGTGGAACAGGGAAAGCCGACTGTATAGTTAGCCTCCAATCGCTCGTCGGAATTCCGTGATTAAAAATCATAATCAAAATATTAAGTTTATTTTTTTTCTATGTGGTAAGTATTGACAAAGAACAGCGTTAAGAGCAACATCAATTCTTTTTGTATGTATATATTTTTTTATCTATAAGTACCTAATATTTGTCAATGTATAATTGCTAAATTTTTTATGTATGGAAAAGAGTAACAAACATCTATAGAACCTGCCAAAGATAACCAACATCAAATAAAATGTATTAAAAAATAAAATTTTTTAACGCATAATTCAAAAACTATGATTGAAGTACTTAACTAAACTTTAAATGGAAACACTTAGTATCAGAACTTAACCATCATATAAAAATAAAGTTTATCAAAATTGGCCTCCTAGTAGCTAAAAATACAGTCGAATTGAGAACCTCTTTGAGGTCGTTTAAAATCATACCTAAATAAACATAGTTTCACGCCATCCTTTAAGTATATAGCAGGGCAGGCGCAGTGGAACCTAGGGGTGCAAGACACTCCACACCCACTTTCCGCCGCCGAATTCGAACTCACCGTCGCTTGTTTTTGCCTTTAGTTAGCCAAAACCCAGGAAATGAATTCCATTTCCTGAGTGGAGATCTGAGGCTTTCGACAACCTGTCGCGCTTACAGTCGCACGCTTGTGCTTCTGCGCCACCATACAGGCATCGTCAGCCTAAATAAAAATAATAATATTAAATTAAAATAACCTACTAATTTCACATTACAAGGATCAAGTTCCCCATTTCATTACCGTCAACATAGCCACCTTATTACACATAAATAGATTCCACGCATAATACATCCGATTCACACACCCTCATCCCCTCATTTTTGTGCCCCGCTAAAAAGCCTAAAGCCTACCCGACCCAGTTTAAACATCCCCGGCTCATGTAGATTAGCTAAAACTACGAGTTTTTTACGAAGGGAAGGGAGTCGCTATTTTTTACGTTTCACGTTTAGTCCTTTCTAACTACCGAAATGTGGAAAGTTGGTTTTTTAAATATGTTTTTGTAGAATGAATTAGATTTTTGTTGTTTTTTTTAAGTTTAAATTTTTGAACTCTTTTTTTAGCTTCAGGGTAGGCAGAGAGAACCAGAGAATCTTAGTGTTAAGACACTCACACGTTCTTTTTTAACATTTACGTTCCATACTTTCCGCCAAATTGAGGCATTGTGTGCTAAGTCGCGGAACACAAAGCCGCGCTTTCCTTGTTATAGCGAAGAAATAAAAATACTTTTACATTTCCTGGAGTGGGAATCGAACCCACAATGTGTCGCACTTACAGTCTTTGAAAAATTCCGTTCCCCACTTTCCACCGGATTGATGCAATGCTTTGTCTTCATAAAGATCTTAACTAACATAATTCAACTTTGTCCTCTTTATGACGATTCCAAATTCACCACTGAGTCATATAGTAGATAGTCTATTTTAATCCGCCTACGATATACTTATAAGAAGTGAGGTCGTTAGTGACGTAAGATTTTTTGTTTATTTACAAATAAAATTTTTACTTAAATTGTTTTTTTAACCTCAAAACTTCAAAATGTAATTAATTTTCTTAAATGGTTTAGTTGTGATTGGCACTTCCGTTTCTGGAAAGGTTACAAGTTCGATTATCGAAATTGCTTTTTAGGTAATTAGACAGCGTTTATATATGTACATAATACAATTATTTTTTTGGATTTTACGCTTTATTCTGGATAACATGACCACCCGTCGGAGATAACTGAGCATTAAGACACTACTTATATCGCTTTCCGTTCAAATTTAAGACATTAAGTTTTAAGTGGCGGAGCTCAACGCCGCGCTTTGCCTTGTTACCAGAGCGAGGAAATGAAAATACTAAATATTGTTTAATATTTTCATTTCCTGGCATGGGAATAGAACCCACAACCTGTCGAGCTTACGGTCGCACGCTTGTTCCTCTGCGCTATGACAGCCCTATTTTATTATGCTCATTCTAATGTATAAGGAACTGTTAAGTTTTACATAGATTTGTTCAATAGTTCTTGCGTTAGAGAGTAACAAACAGAAATTCAACATTAGAAAATTTTGTGGAACGGAAATCTTAAGAGAACGGAGTGTCCTAACACTAGGTTCTCAGGTTCTCTAACTACCCTACTCTGTGCGGGATACAGCATGAAGTTAAAAAAAAAATATAGGCTACACGTTTGTTCCATACAAAAATTATATTCAAACGTGTGTAATCTCTCAAATACATATATCTCAATATCTAGCTTTGATATGGGTAAGGTTATGGTATATATAGGTATGTTAGGTAAAATGTAGGTACAGGGTAAACATTAAAATAACTTACGTAGGTAGGTAGGGTTATTATTTCCAAATATATTAGTGGAACCCCTCTAATTCCTACTGGAGTGTTGCACGTTTTATTTCTAAAACGATTTTAGATAGGGTTCGTTTGGATGTGTGTGGCCTGAGTTAAGGGATGTGGCGATTTTTTTAATAATATTTTATAGTGGTCATATCAAAATATGACTTTATTTATTATTTCATTTATTTGGACTTAAAATATTTAAAGAAAGAACTTATGTCTATATTATATTAAATTATTCTAGTTAAATTTATGCCCAAACAGCAGTGGGTGTCGACAGATAGAATAACAGAATTTTATCAAATATCCGTAAAAAACAGAGAGTAGCAGACACTCTTTCTCTATATATGTTTTTTTATTATAATTTCTTAATATTAACACGTAGATATCGAAGCCATCGTGGTATACTGCCTTATGACAGCATCCATCTGTAAACGTGAATGATTGTGCATTTGATTTTCACCAGATAAATTATTATTTTTAATTTATTTTAATTTCTATAGTAACTTCTTTCTCTAGGAAGATACAATGACATAGAGTAGCGTTAAGTTTCGCCGCTATTGTTATCAATAATGTCTTCAGTCGTCGTCGTCGTCGTCAGCCAGAAGACGTCCACTGCTGGACATAGGCCTCCCCCATAGATCGCCATGTAGCACGACTGGATGCCTCCTGCATCCAGCGCTTTCCCGCAATTTGGACTAAGTCGTCGGTCCATCTAGTAGGGGGCCGTCCCACGCTACGCCTTCCGGTTCGTGGTCGCCACTCGAGAACCTTTCTTCCCCATCGGTTGTCGGTCTTCAGTAATGAGCGCAAAATACTTCTGTCTACTCTGCTATATGTGGGGAAGAGTAAAGCCAACTAAGACTACAATATTGGTTTTGTAACGGTTTATATTAATCATTCTTCCAAATACATGTAGTAGCTGTATTTTTTTGTATTTAATTCCAATATGTTCACACAAAATAATATATTTCTTGTGAGCTTACGTAATTTAAAATAGTAAATATTTATCAATCGATTAAAGAGATTGATATCATGATTAAAGAGCGCATCCAATCGTTCCTCTGATCGTAACGGTACTCCGTTTCATTGGAATAAGGAACGAGCGGACGAGAGAGTGCGTCTGTGTATGCGCACACACTTACGTACTATAACATATTCCTGCGCAGATGACACCTGGCAAATCAGTGTGTCGCCGTCGACGGATACGTCTAGGAGGACATCATCATCATCATCATCATCATCATCAAAGAGCGCAGGTTCAAATGCGTTGAGCACACCAATCAACTCACTAGGAATAAATTATAGAGTTAATATATACACGATAAAAATAGAAACTAGAGGTAAAAACAGTGAAAATTCTCCTACTTGAAATGATTGAACTATCATCAGTTCGTGTAGCACTTATTTCGAAGGCGGCAATAGTAGGATGTTTTCAAATAATTCTAGGTATGCAGAGAAACTCAGAATATGTATATCAAAGGGGCCCTTTAAGCCTATATATGTCCCATTGGCAACCACATAGTAAGTCCACTGAATACTCAGGATTTTCTTCTCACACAATTTCAAATGATATTTTAGGCTTTACGCTGTGTTTAATATTTTCATTTCCTGGAGTGGGATTCGAACCCACATTCCTCTATTCTTCAAATACTATATATAATAATTACTTCTTATAACTTAGGACATACGCCATGTGGCCCAATATGTAGAGGTCGATGTCGCCCTGAGGCATCGTTACAAACGCCAATAATGTTTTTTTCAGCATCCTTTACACGATCGTAGAGAGAGTTTGTGAGTTACTGCTGACAAAATAAGATTTATTATATCAAATGTTGAATATTATCTATTTTTTTGTGTTTGTTAGTATGTGGGAACAACTATGTTATCCTTACTAATATTATAATTGCAAAAGTAACTCTGTCTGTCTGTCCGTTACGCTTTCACGCCTAAACCACTCAACCGATTTTGATGAAATTCGGTATGAAGATAAAGCTGAACTTGGGAAATAACATACCATACTTTTTATTGCGAAAAAAATGGTAGAAGGAGTTGAAAAGGGGGGTGAAAGTTTGTATGGAAGTTCTTTATTGTAAAACATAAAATCATGTAAGATTGTTCAACTGTTTACAACTTCTACACCTAAACCATTTAACCAATTTTGAGAAATAGTCTGGACCTTGGGAAAGACTATAGGCTACCATGTCGCGCGATATAACCGAAATCCACGCGGACGAAGCCGTGGGTGGAAAGCTAGTTTATATTATAATCCCTACTAATATTATAAATGTAAATATAATTCTGTTGTTACGCTTTCACGCCAAAACTACTCAACCGATTATCATGAAACTTTCTCTTCAAGATATTAAAAAGGACAATAGACATTTTTTATTTAAAAAAATGTTGATAACTGTTTGTATTTTTTTTTAAATGTAGCATCATAGCCTTCAACGCATATATCTATGCACTATGCTTATCATCAGATCCTGACTAAACTTAAAGAGAATGTGGTCAGCAGTAATAGTTAACATACAAAAAAGTACCATCTAAATTGGTTCACTCCGTAAAAAAAAACAGTCAAATTGAGAGCCCATTTTTTTTAACTTCACGCTGTATCCCGCATATAACAGGGTAGGCAGAGGGAACCTGAGAACCTAGTGTTAAGACACTCCGTTCTGTTACAACAATTCCGTTCCCCACTTTCCGCCAAATTGAGACATTGCGTGTTGAGTTACGCCACTCAACGCTGCGCTTTGCCTTGTTACCAAGCCCAGGAAATGAAAATACTAACATTTCCTGGAGTGGGAATTGAACCCACAACCTGTCGCGTTTACAGTCGCACGCTTGTACCTCTGCGCCACGACAGGCAATTTGATTGAGAGCCACCTTTTATAAAATCGGTTAAACAAAATAGAAACACTACCAAATGATCAAGCCACTCATTTTCAAATTACACACAGTGCCAAAGGGTTTGTGTACATATACATACATACATATATATTACATATAACTAAATCCCTTGTATCGTCCAAAATTCACGTCTATGTAAATAGGGATGCCAACTTTTCACTGTAAAGGGGTTTTTTCGATGGACCTTCCCTCTGAGGGAGGGTTAGCGGTCAACGAAACAAATACACGAAAAGTAAGGCCTAATTCGATTTTGTTTTGTATTATGTGTACAGTTTTGTTTAGTAATGGCAAATATTGTAGAAAGTTTTTTAGGAGATTTAGAGTTATAATTGAATTGGGAATATATGGCTTATCTATTTAGTAAGCGTGCGACTGTAAACGCGACAGGTTGTAGGTTCGATTCCCACTCCAGGAAATGTTAGTATTTTCATTTCCTGGGTTTGGTAATAAGGCAAAGCGCGGCGTTGAGTTCCGCCACTCAGCATGCACTGCCTCAATTCAGCGAAAAGTGGGGAACATAATTGTTGAAAGAGAACGGAGTGTCTTAACACTAGGTTCTCAGGTTCCCTCTGCCTACCCTGCTATATGTGGGATACAGCGTGAAGTTAAAAAAAATCTATTTAGTGTAGTATTTTGTTGTGTTCTGCGACTTCGCTTGCGTAGACCTCCTAATACATAAGTTTTTAATAAAAAAAGCTGACTTCAAAGAAAATGTACTAAAAGGTTAAACTATTACGGATAGCTCAAAACTACTCGTTCGCTCTTAACTAGATTCACACTACAGGTCTGGTCAGACAAAGTGCAGCGTTAAGTTTCGCTACTTAATGTCAAGATTTCTGGCGGAAAATGGTGATAAAGTGTGTTGATTCTCTCCACTATTCGGCTATGGGTGAAAAAGCATGAAAGCATGTTAAAAGATAAAAGTTTATACAACACCACCCACTCCCATTCCCACCAGCTTGCCTAACTCTTTAAAGAACAAGTACTAGACGGAAGTGGAAAGCTAAAAAAAAAGGTCGCCAGGGTATAAAAGTACAAAAAAACCAGCTCTGTCATCGCCAAAATTCGATAGTGCAATTACTAAATACCTTCACATCCTATACCGGCTTCCCTAAATATACCGGTTTCTATAAAAATTACCGGCTTCCCTAAATAATATGTATCGGCTTCCCTAAAAAAATTTTCACCCCTCGCCACTGCAAAAAACCTAAGTAGCCCAATTATATTATCATTTTTGAAAGTAAACATTTACAATAGTGTCCAAAATTTTTAAAAATCATTCTTTCAAGCCAAAAAACCGGTAGAAGAGCACAGCGCGCCAAAATGAAGTTGTAAACCGTTTATTATTTATTGTAATGCCTCTTAACTGTATATTACTTAAGTATACGAATCGAAATGATCAATCGATAATGTAAATCGATTTTTATTTTATTAATACAAAATCGATTTCATTTTTTAT
>JAKGSA010002922.1:0-12053 GCA_033558755.1 Philaethria dido
AAATAAAGTTAGCATAATGTTCTTTTAAGGATATAGTTTAATTATAATATGACGTTAGTAGGAAAACGTTGGAAATACGCAGTGCAGACAGCACTTCAATGTCTACATACATATTTATTCTTCATATGTGCTTTCAACTTTGCTATTTAAATATCTTAGTTAAACATGTCCTTTTGTGAAAAAATACTGCAGTGACTATGCGGGGAACTCGGAGTGGAATTGTAATATAAGATTAGATATAAGTCATATAAATAAAGTAAGTACATATTTGTTTATTCGCGATATTGTGACACAGTGGGCCAGTATCTAACTGTAGACGATGATATGGGTTCGATCTCCACTCGGATATACATAGCGAAAAATATATAAAGTGCCCATATATATATATTTTCCATTAATGTATGATATCTAAATATTTTAAACAGTGTTAGTCAATTATATGGATGAGGACATGGAGGATATTTTTTGCCTTATATAACTTGAAACTCAAAACAAACTTGAGTAAAAAAAAGTATAAGCGTAGGTCGGTTTAAAATGATTTATCGGTATTAAATAATCGGTAAACACATATTTAATATTATTATTCGCTCTTAAAATCAATTAACTTTCAAAAACCTTAAATTATTTGTAATTAATCATTATTATGCCTCGGAGCAATCTACAAAATTGCCACTGCATCAATAGTCTTTGTACTCGGAAGAAATAAAAAGCCTTAGATCCCATGCACGCAGTAAGGCCTCGATGCTCGTAATCGAGCGTGGCGATCTGATAAAACTACTTTCCAATCTGCATGTTCTACGAAGCAGTGTTTTTTTTTACTTGCTCTAAACATAATAGCTTCTATTTGAGCTTGGTAAAGATTATTTTACGTTACATCATTTGTAGAATGGTTGTGCGTAACGAATCTATGATGCCTGTTTTCATGATGCATTCCGTTCAAGGATAACCTTCCGCCGTCTTCTGTAAACCAAAGGAAAATAGTTGCTTTTAGAGTATTGCTAATATCTTAATAAATATTTAAACAGTGATATTACGTAGTTTAATATTAATCAACGTTCATATGCTTATTATTTTTTATTTGTAGGTTTTTAAAAAATCAAAATGGTTTGCTAAGTCTAAGAATGAGGTTCTGAATTCGATTCCGCGATTGTTTTATTAATTAGAAATAGCCTAATTTTAAAAAATCATTAAAAGAAATTTATTAATGACATTTTGGTGGTTCTACAGTCTTACAGGTTACAGGTTCTTAAGTCTGTTAAAGGCTTTTCTTTTTTAAAAATAATTATTAATATAAATTAAAATAACCACAGCCAATGTTAAATTATTTTATTACTCAGAACAAGTTGTTTTTGACCTTAAATTTTTGTGCGTTGCGCTAAAAAAGTTGTAAGAGTTATTTATCACGCAATTTCGTGTTTTCTCGGATATTGATGCTTCATAATGACTTTCCAATCTGTACGGTATAAGGTACACTTATCAAGATTGCCTCGAGATGCTGCAGCTACACTAATGCGGACATTCGATGCGGTTGTTTTCTCACAGGCATTTCAACGAAGAAGGTTCGTAGGGAAAGAAAATATACAGAGACATACAGTTAAAGTTATACTAATGTTCAACATAAGATGTTATAGAAACAATTAACGTTTTTAGCTCTTAACATAAAACATACTCAATCATAAATCAACACCTCGGTCCCATTAGCGCTACATTAAGGACACAAAACGGAATGTCAAGAAAAAATCTTTAAAGCCTTTTAAGCGATATTCGTCCGGCGCACGGTACTTACACGCATTTTTTAAAGTAGCCACCCGGATTACGTTTCCAGCGATCTCCCTCTGACTCATGGTGGGTAGATTGTGGACTCGTTTTATCATACTTGGAAATATGCTCTATTCCACTTCTGAGAATTTTTGTTCATATATGAATTGATGTGTAGAATTTATGACTTATATGTGAAATTGATGATCAGTTTATCTATATATAAATACGTGAAGCAAAAAGTTTGGATCCCTTTTTACGAAAATTACGCGGATTGAGGAGCATGAAACTTGGCACACCTATAGTTTATATAGAGAAGGCGTGCAGAATGATAATATTTTTTTTAAATAATGCATAAAAAGTATATTAAATTAATAAAATAACTGTTACACACACTACCATGGTTTGACATCCATGTTTATACAGTGACATATTCGTCACTACGCAATACGTTATTAACGCGTTTACGGGGACACTAGTAATTATAAGATCACTTATATATCATTATATTGACAAGTAAAACCTAGAGAGAATTTTTTATTTTTTTCTCTGTTCTCAGTTATGTTGGCATGTAAACGTATGTTAAAGCAGAAACGTCTATATTTATATAAACATTCACTTCGACTTGAAACTGAAACTAACAAGTGTAATCAGATCTTAATTGCACCACGATGCTGCCACATCTATATATAATAACATAATATACTTATTTTATATGCACAATTCTTAATGAATCCAGTGTTTATACTGGGCTTGCTTGAATGAAATTGTCAGCGCTATAATATCTTTAATTAATGAATTCCGTGCTATTCATTTATTGTTGAATGTGCTGCATAATGATATGGAACGTAATATTCTTATAAAATGAATATTATACAGAGTGAAGCAGAATTTAATATCTACTGTAGGAATAATAAATTGCCTTGAGCTATATATAAAAAATATCTTCTCGTCTTTTTCGAAAAACTGTATGCTTTTGATAGTAAAATGTAACTATGCAAATTACACAACTACCTTTTACCGACTAGTTAAACCTACTCAGTTTTTGTTTATCCAACATACTAACTTTCTAAACAATTAGAAAGTGTTATTGTCGATCTTAAGATATTCACTTTTCCATAGCATTAGAAGACTTGCCAACTCGAGACCAAATGTGGGCACCGGCGCCACACGAGATAGATCCAGATATCTGGCCGCCGCCCCCCGACAGAGATCCCACCGCCTGGCCCTCGCCCACCAGTGTTGAACATAAGTAAGTGATATAGAAAGTTTTATATTAGCTAAACTTGTGAAATAATGTAAACCGGTTATTGGGTGTTGAAGCAAAAATATATGAGATATATTTACTTTCATATTTTGTTAATTAGTTTTCTAGCACTTTTTATTTTATAATTTTTAATGATTAAAAGAGAAGCTGTTGATATAAGCCAATCCGTTAGCTAATTTAAAAACATTGCCAGCTGGATAAAGGACATCTTATATACCTCTATTCTGTTTGAATCGCAAACAATCACACTTATCATCTAAAGCAATCTTATTACATTATTGTATTGGAAGTATTATCTTTTGATTCGAATATTAAATTGCAATTTTAAGCATCTAGTTTGAGGTCGTGGCGCAGTGGGACAGCGTCTGCCTTTGAACGCGATTGGTTCTAGGTTCGATTCCTACTCGGGGGAATGCCTTATCGCTTTGGTAAGACAAATAGCGGCGTTGAGTTCCGCCACTTAACATGCAATGTTTTGAATTCTGGCGGAACGTTACGAACGGAGTATTTCTTAGACTTGGACACTAGGCTCGAAAAAGCGTGAAAATGAAAAAAGACAATTGTAACCATTGTACGCACAGTGTATAATTACGTGCAAAAGGGAGTGTTGACCTTTCTAACAAAGTTAGTTAGAACATAACTGTTAACTAGTTCCTAAGTGTGACGTGTATATGTCCATCTATGTGCAATAACAACTTGCTTCTAATAACTCTTTGAGGCGTTAACTGTAACATATAAAGGGTAGCGACATAAGTATTTGTCCCTACTATTGAATTTAATACAAAATATAGTTTTGTAGACGTATGAAGTAAATATTTTTATATAATGATATGCCTTACTCTAGAATAATTACATATTTTTCGGTTTTCGCCTTCTTATGAGTCGCAACAATAACAGCAATGCAACAGGATTTGTAAGATTATTTCATATGTCCCCTACACAATTTTTAATCTATAGCCAACATAGCCTGCCTGTATATCTAGTAGATCAAATTTCAAATAGGGGAAGAATACTTATGTTCTTAATATTACTTTGGCCTAGTTAAAGATTTTGTCCATAGAGATAGGAGGTACATAAAAAAGAGCAGACGTTTATTACTAAAAAACCGTATAAACCTAACAAAAAATATTGATTTATAGTTAAGTACAGAAATAGCCATAGTTATAATTTGTTATACATAATAGATTCTATCATAAATTTCGGTTGTTACGTAGTGATAATAATCACATCAATGTAAAACTTTCACCGTTAACCCACCACAAAAGCGCACCGTAAAGTTGGCGCGTAAGTCACCTTCGCAAACTTTGCTTTATACAAATAAGTTGTATAAAATGAATTTTTATAAGCCTGTACTTTTTATACCATTTAACATATATTTATCTATACATATAAGTTGGATTGTCTGATCTGATCTTTTGTGTCATGTTCAATTGGAGTGTCTGTAATATTAAAATAACCGCTTTTTACTACAGGCATATGAATATATCTGCGGTACATATATAATTTTTACAATTTTTGTCTGTCTATCCATTTGTCCCGGCTAATCTCTGAAATGATTGGACCGTTGTTGATGGGACTTATACAGGTCGCTTTTGGCAAGCGATAAAAAAAAATATCTCCTAGTATCATAACTTTAACACAATTTATCTTTATTATTAAACGCGGACGAATTCGCGGCACAGCTACTTTAAATTAAACATTTATTCTAAATATTTATATTCTCCATTATTAGAGGTCCTCCAGCAATAAAATCGGCTCAAATAATCCACGGAACAATAGAACGGCAGATAATAAGAAGACAGCAGCACGTAACGCGACAACCTCCCAACGAAAGACGTCAGATGTACGGAACCCTAAGATAAACACGAATAAAGGACATAGTGGTAAGTCGTAGACATTATTTAATATTAATAGCAGTTCCGTTGACGCGTAAAACATAGTGCTGCCTTAGTAACATGTCACTTTGTACAACAGTTTGTGCCAAATACATAGCTTTGTGTGTGATATATTTATTTTATTATTTATATCATTATAAAGAAATTTGGCTTCCATATTTTTTCCAAGATGGTGGTCCTGGGAATAAAGTGTCGACCCCAATAAATTTGATTTAACGTTACTCTAATTCCTGGGAGTTAAAATAAAATTATGTCCTAACGAAAATGATGGAGCTCAAAAATGTAACATTTTAATAGACTATGTAACAGAATATGGTTTATGTAAAAATTCAAAATTAAGAAATTTTATTAAGGAGACTGAATTTTATTTTTTCTGTCGTGATGGTATTTAAAATATAATCATCTTTTAACTATTTTCAGCCAGTTATCTAGATCGATTTAGTAAGAAAATACATTTGAATAATTGATTTATTATCTCTGAACTAATTACTATACGGTAAAGGTTACCACGGCGTTAGGTGGTAGGAGGTCCTCCGACTGCTTCATGACCACTATCATAGCGTCAGTGACGAACCGTCAAATATCTAATGATGTGTTCCGGTTCGGATGGCATGTAAGTCAGATTTCCTTTCCCACCCATCCTTCTTTCCCCAAAATGTGGTGGTTCTGATAGTGGACTACTACATTGTCCCCCTTCCATCAGTATCCTCTAGGTGCAACGCATCTTTACAACATCTCTGGTGCTGTAGATGTCTATGGCGAAGGTAACCACTTCCTACCATCAGGTGGTCCTTCTGCTCTCGTTTGCCGTCCGTTATCAATAAAAAAAAAAAAGGTATTGAAATCATAACATTAGCAAATAACGTGGAGAAAAGAGTGACCAGTGAAATATAGCTGTGCACCTAGAACGCATCTATGTATTACGACATACATAAATACGTATTTTATGCGTAGAAATGCATACTAACTAGTAGATAATTTCAAAAGGCCTAGATTATAATGTCGATTGTGAATTTTTATTAAATATATACCCAAGTGAAACTTTATTCCACAAAGATTTCGCAATGTCTTCAATTTAATGTTTTTTGTCAACCCAATTGAAAACAATGCAATAATTTCGCAGAATAAACGTTTATATCTTTGTCAGGACGACTAAGATACAACTAAAAGTATAAGAAAAATCCTTTCTACCGTTTTTTATTTTAAGTAAATTATTTATTTAATTATAAGTGTTAGATAGTGTGTCAAATTTTTCAATCGACATTTGATACAATAGTATGATACGATAGATAGTTGTGGCGCAGAGTTACAAGCAAAAAGTGACTGTAAACGCGACAGTCAGAGTTCGATTCCCACCCAGGATATAAAAAGTTTAATATTTACATTTCCTGGGCTTTGGTAACAAGGCAAAGCGCGGCGTTGGATTCCCACTCAGCACGCAATGCCTCATTTCGGCGGAAAGTGGGGAACGGACTGTCTTAACACTAGGTTCTTAGGCTTCTGCCTACCCTGCTATATGCGGATGTACAAGGTGAAGCTAAAAAATTGTTCGGCTAAAAATTTGAAGAAAAGGATTGTACTAAACAAGGTTAGATTCAAAGATTTAAATAATCGCATATTTACGACTGTCATACATCAACACCTCCTTAGATAGTACAGATAGGAAGTCATTATAAGATAATACCTGGGTGGTGCAGATATGAACGACATTTACAATGGAAATGTAGGTCTAGGTATAACGTCTCGTGCATAAATGACGCGTACACTGCAAGTAATGAGGACGAAATATGTTAGTTTGTACTATGGGAGCGATATGCAAATTAGTAAGAAACTATGGTGTTTGATTTGGCCTTTTGTTAGTGGTTAGTTTGCTTGTTAAATCTATATATTAATGAGTGAAGCAAAATCTTTGTACCCCTTTTTACGGAAACTAATGTGAAAAAGAGGAGCATAAACTTGGCACACTTTAGTTATACAGCGAAGGGGTGCAGAGATTGTAAAATAATGCATAAAAAAAAATATATTACACAATAAAATAAATATTACTTGATAGTGTATCATGGGTTGACATCCATGTTTATATAGTGATATATATTGCTGCTAGGCAACGAGCTGTTAACGCGTCAACGGGGACACTAGTACTTAATAACTATATGTTTGCCTCTATTAAAGTATTATTGAGTTGACTTTTAATTGAACTTGAATTAATATAAAAGGTAATGAAAGTGATATTTGCAATAAAGGTTATATATGTATATTTTTTTATAATAATCATTATTTATTTTCCCCTAGCTAAAAAAAAACAACAAAAGAAACAAGTAACAAAAGAACACAATAACGCAAAAGACAAACAAGATACAGAGACAAATAACAACAATGGGGACACTGATGATGAAAAAGAATAAAGAAGAGGAAAGCAAGATTTGAACCACCTTATGGCTGACGCTGACTTGGTGGACATAAAGCAGGTGAGTGCTAATAAAAATATTTTTTAGCTTCACGCTCTTATCCCGCTAGCAGGGTAGGCAGAGGTAAACCAGAGAACCTCGTGTTAAGACACCCGTCTTCTACCGCTTCCATCTCCCCACTTCCGCCGAATTGAGGCATTGCATGCCGAGTGGCGGAACTCAACGCCGCGATTTATGTATAAAAACTTAAAGTAAAAACAAAATAAGTTGCTAACAATAAATTGATGCTAACGGAATTTAATATTTGCAAACAAGTTATCGACTCTTATTTTAATGAATTCGCTGATTTAAACGAAAAGAGGCTGATAACATGTTTCTTGCAATTCTTTAAGAAGAGATTTCAAGACATCGACACAAAAATACGTTATTGTTTGAAGATGGATGCGAAACTATTTAACTGCTTTACCGATACTAAGTTTCTTTCTTGCTTCGTTTCTTATGTATTGAAAGGTTGCCTGTAAAGCAATCTGTCCAAATCTGATTCATTCCTTTATCTTTGTTTAATATAAAGTACAAAAGCAATCATTTTTATCATAAATATGACTTAATGTTAAACACATTGGTTTTTCTCATTTTATATACGCTTTCTTTCTTACAAGCCATGAATTTGTATGTAGATGACTTCATAGTGATGTATTTTTATAATGTTGATACAGAATGATATAACTCGTAAATGGCTTGAGACGATGACATACTATTGACACAATTGTCACCTTCCCACTCGATGTCTATGTATTCTTGTTATTACTGTTTTTAAATGTTACATTTGTCTGTAGCTTAACACAAAATGTGTCTATTGAATATCTTTACTAAATAATAATTTAGGGACATGAAAAATTGTAATAGAATATGAATCAATGGTTTTTATATTTTATTTTTGTCTGTCTATTGGTTTTTCGTTTAGTTAGTGTTTCGTAAGGCACAAGCTAACTGTACGGGTCCTTTGTCAAGGCCAACGGAATTGTGGAAAAACGTGATATATTATTATAAAAACTATATAAATAAAAAATAATTATTATAAGATACTATTTATTTTATCTATGAATAATTTAAAAAAAAAGCATTTTACCTTATGGCATATATGAATAAATGTTAGATCAAGACCAGTCCTTGTACATAGTGAAGTGTTTTTCTTAATGTAATATATTTTTTATTTGTTTTCCAGAAAGAGATATAGTGCAAAAAGAACCCAAATATCCGGTGGGATGATATTGCAGATTTGGCAGAAGCTAAACGATTACAGTTAGAAGAAGCTGTAGTCTTGCCCATGTGGATGCCGGATTTCTTAAAGTAAGCAATTAAAATTATATTGTATATTTATTAATGTTTTATTTTCCAATCCTAGCGTAAATAAATCAAGTCAGCGTTTCAATAGGAAAATCATGCGTTAGTGAAATAATTATTGTATTTTTATTATAATGAAATATAATTGGATTGTGTATCAATCAAATAAATGAATCCATGGATTTAAACATATTTTAAATATTTTTATTGCTGCCATTTCTTGTAATTTCTGCTCCAGTCTGTTTCAAAGGTATCATTGCCACAATAAAGAATTCAAACCATTGTCGAATATAAAAAAAATAGTCCCTGCTGAGTTTCTTGCGCCGGTTCTTCTCAGGTCTGGAGGCATTAAATTTAGTGAACCGGTGGTAAATTATTTGACGTTCAAAAAATGAAGCTTGTAACTTCTTATTTTGAATAAAATTATTTGACTTTTGACTTTGTGGAAGATCGTAAAGTTTTTAGAAAATTCGGCTTTTAATTTTACAGCCAAATACATTCAGAAGATCTTGTAATTAAACCAAATGTATTATGTATTAAGTTTTGAACTAAAGAGATGAATTGTTAAGTTTCTTTTCGCTCTATACTGCTTTTCGAACCCTGCGTCGGTTTCTTTGTAGAATTGACAATATATGGTTTTTAAGGTTAATTGACAATAGTTTAGTATGAAATATCCAGTTAAAAAATGCTATATGTATTGTAGCATAAACCGTTTCTATGATAATATAATTTTTCAAAATTTCCCAGGGTATCCGTAGGCCATGGAAGGGTGTCCTCATGGTGGGTCCTCCCGGTACTGGCAAGACGATGCTTGCTAAAGCAGTAGCGACGGAGTGTGGTACGACGTTCTTTAATGTGTCGTCTTCTACCCTCACGTCCAAGTACCGCGGAGAGTCGGAGAAACTAGTCAGATTGTTATTTGAAATGGTAAGTTTAAAATTTTAGATATGGTAAAATAAATAAATAAAAAATATAAATTGGGTAGGTTTAGATAGTAGATTTATATTGGAATTGATTGTCGGTTTTGCTAGATTGGTGAAATATAGTTAAGACATTTTTAAAAAGAGCCGCGGGTTTGAGTCTTGAAAGCGGGAAGGGAAGCGGGAAGCTCTTGGAAACTGTCTAAGCGCTCTGACCGCTAAGCCATGCGCTCTTATCCAGCTACATCGAATTTTTTATATACTTGTTACAACTTATTTTTGTTGTTAGCATCTCTGTAAAGAGATTTTTACAACTTTTTTCTGTCTATAGATTATTCGTAAGATGTAGTTAACAATTATAGAACAATATGTTGTACTAATAACTGTTTGTATTATATTTAATAATAAAAATAGGATATGATGTCAAATCGGATTTAAACGCTGCTATTTGTTACTCATACACATGTATAGGTCGATCGGAAGATAAATGTACACGTTGAAGCTAAGAGTGTAAGTCGTGTTGCAGGCGCGGTTCTACGCCCCGAGCACGATCTTCATAGACGAGATCGACTCGCTGTGCTCGCGGCGCGGCTCCGACAGCGAGCACGAGGCGTCGCGCCGCGTCAAGTCCGAGCTGCTCGTGCAGATGGACGGGCTCGGCTCCGCCAGCGACGAGCCCGCCAAGGTACACCCACTCGATACTACTGCACTCCTAGTGCTTACCTTATAGAGAGGACGAGGCAAACGAGCGTTCGGGTCACCTGATGTCACGTGTGACACCAGAGGAGCTACAGGTGTCTAGCCGGCCTTTAAGGTAGGTATAGACGCACGACTGTACTTCTAGCACATACATGATGGGGCTGGGGGCTCGCTGCTGTGCAACTTGTTAAGCTGCACACACCTCTTGGTAACTCTTAATTAACCTGTCAAGATGTTGTGTAATGTATGGTAAAGGTACACCTCCTTATATCTGCTGTAGTTCTCGTACTTGAATAAGTAATATATGAACTGCTGGTGACAATAGACCACGGTTCGGCTGTTGATTAGTCTACCTAAGTAAGGTACACTGTCGTATAACTAGTATTGTCTTAATAACAAAATGGTTGTGTATGTCAGTTTTGCTGGTGTACTTAGAAATACATAGGTTGGTTAAAAAAAAACATAGATATAGTTAGTAAGTAAATGCTTTATTTTTACAATTATAATTTAATTCTACTTAAAAGTTTGTTTTGAGTGAGAACGAAAACAAAAAGTACTCAATAAAAATATATTACTGAAAATCTTAACACTAGTGTTTTGAATACATAATCCAAACCAATAAATAAAATTTTAAGTAATAATTTAATTAATTATTATATATTTCCCAATCAGGTAGTAATGGTACTGGCCGCAACAAATTTCCCGTGGGACATCGACGAGGCACTGAGACGGAGACTCGAGAAACGTATCTACATACCTCTCCCCACGCAGGAGGGCAGGGAGGCGCTGCTGCATATCAACCTGAGGGAAGTCAAAGTTGATCCCGAAGTAGATTTGAGGACTATTGCCAAGAAACTCGATGGCTACTCGGGAGCAGATATCACTAATGTTTGCAGGTATTTTAGTTTATTTTTATCCAAGAAATGTAATGGAGTAATTATTTTTAGAAGCTATTAATAAAAACTTAATATTTAATTTAATAAGATTTATATATTTGGTATTGCGTGGTTTGATGCCTCAATTCGGCGGAATGTGGGGAACGGAATTGTTGAAAGAGAATGGAGTGTCTTAACACTAGGTTCTCTGGTTCCCTCTGCCTACCCTGCTATATGCGGGATACAGCGTGAAGTTAAAAAAAAATATATATTTGGTCTAGTATTGTTAAAATGGTGTCAGTGTAACAACGGTAATACTCCCCTGGTGTAGTTGTCTTTTGCGTTTTTTATATCCTGATTCTTCCCACTCATTATTTAATTTATTCCAAATAAATATATATGTACATATAGTAAACTTATTTAATATCAATTTGATACATGTATTAAAAATATATAAATCAAGCACTTATCTAATAGAAACATTTTTTTTAAATAAAACTCAATGTAACAAACTATTGCGGAATCCTTTTTATATTGAAAAGAAAATGTATAAAGTAATATTTTATTCTTTTTTTTCACTCAGAGACGCGTCAATGATGTCAATGCGAAGAAAAATAGCCGGTCTAAAGCCAGAACAAATCAAACAACTTGCCAAGGAGGAGTTAGACTTGCCCGTCACCAGACAAGATTTTCTGGAAGCCCTCGCTAAATGCAATAAATCTGTTTCAAAGGGCGACATACAGAAGTATCTCACATGGATGGATGAATTTGGATCTTCCTGATTCACGTAGTTCAGTGATAAATAAATAAACAATTAAGTGTCAAACACATTGTGAAAATCAAAAAAAATGGAACATACAGACTGTTTCAGTATTAACCGTTAACAA
>JAKGSA010002923.1:0-12042 GCA_033558755.1 Philaethria dido
CATTGACGCGGAATCGCGGTACATATCCCTAATAATGTCAATATAGGCCTCAGCGATCCCCTTGGATCGCAATGCCCACCAGATACATTGACGAGGCACACAGTCAAAGGCCTTCTGTAGATCTAAAAATGCCAAATGCAGAGCTCCATCAAAGTTCTGAGGGCAAAAACGTCGTCCATGGTACCGGATCCTGGCTGAAATCCATACTGACATTCAGAACCAGTACACTCTCGGCGAAGCCAGAGATCGATTACGCGCTCGAAGAGCTTCATGGTGTGACTCATGATCTTGATACCCCTATAACTACCACAATCTTGAACACTGCCCCTTCCCTTGTAAATAGGGGTAATAAAGCTGTTGCGCCACTAATGTGGCATTGTACCAGTGTTCAAGATGCGGTTAAAGAGATCAGTGAGCATGAGCACACCAAGAGAGCCCAGCGATTTCCACGCCTCGATCGGAATGTCGTCAGGCCCCACCGCTTTCCGGTTCTTCATGTGTCGAAGGCAATTCTGAGTTTCGTCGAGGGTTATTGGGGCAATAAGTCCGAGGTTAGGGAGCGGTTCGGGAGGAAGACTGCACGGGTGCTGAGTATTCAGCAGCTCCTTGAAGTAGCACCTCCATCTCTCCTTCACAGAGACATGATCACAAAGCAGCGTACCTCGGGAGTCCTTGACGCAAAGACATTTAGAAATATCTTGTGTCGCTTTATCCCGAGCACGTGCCAGTTTATATATGAGCTTCTGCCCCTCCGCCGTTTCAAGTTTGTCATAAAGCGGTGACAAAGCCTCACTACGGGCTCTGGCTACAGCTGTTTTACTGGCACGTTTCGCTGCAATGTAATCCACTCTGTCTTCAGGAGAGTTAGAGTGCTGCCACTCCTGAAAAGCAGCCCTCTTTTTCCGAATCGCTCCCTGCACCTTGTCATTCCACCACCATCTCTCCTCGTCCTCCCTTAGAAATGCCAAGAACTCGTTTACCTGTAGTAATAATTGCTGACTGGGCTCGATCCCAAGCTTCCTGTGCAGTTTCGGTATTAGTCGGTAGATTTTGAATTTTAACCTTTGCCAGAAAGTCGGTCTGCATCGGTCGATCCAGCAACAACCACCTGATCCGAGGGTCACGTTTCTCGGCTACTTTCTTTTAAGACATAGACATAGTCCATGACAAGGAGACGATGTTGGGCCGTCAGGCTAGTAGTTAGTTACCTTGCCTATATAACACCGTCATATCAGCAGGTAATCTATTTGAGTTGAGTGGGACCCGCTCTTATACGTGATGAGGTGCTGGGATTTCTTTTGGAAGAATGTGTTCACGATGGCCAAGTCCGACGCAATACAGGTTCTTAGAATACTTTCACCCTCTATATTCTGACCACAGTGGCGCAGTTGGTACTTGCCTCGCTAAAATGATGTGTTCAATTTCAGTTGAAGGAAATATTTAATAAACATAAACATTAAGTACTTTGATCCACCACAAAGCACCCAACTTACATAGGAAGAAATTAAATAACCTCAATTTATATGAGTGATAGGCGATGAAGTGATATTTATAGTACAAAATTGCAACACTTGCCTTATGGTTTCAGTCATCGTTTTATGTTCTCACCATATCAACATCAAAAGCTAAACGCTGGTGGTAATAAAAGCAACATTTTTAAACCAAAATGATGGAGCCGAACGGAGCGGACGGCTATTTGAGCATTCGAAAGGAAGCATCACATCAAAGTCTGTAAACAGTTGACCGAGTGCAGTAACAATTAATTGATGTAACTATAGGTCGGTGACCCCTTCTATTCCTGGTTGTGACTTGTGATCATAGATTAGATAGAATAAAGATGGTTTTGGTTGAAGTTAATGTCTAGATTTTAGGTTTTAGCTTTTATGGTCTATTGGGAACGAAGGAATTTGTTTTGGCTTGTTATTGTATTAACCTGTTAAATTATAGAGGGCATTGAGTGCGATGGTTCGAGGTTCGAATTTTGTATTGGAAAGTATTTTGTAAGTAATTTTTGTTTTTCGATTTTCATAAGTAATGTAACCTTGTTTGTTTATAAGCGTGTGTAGATAAATAATTGTAAGTAATACCAAAAATTATAGTAAGGTGAATTTAAACAGCTAATATTGGTGAATATATCGACATATTTCATTATTAATTTCACAAAGAGAGAGAGAGTCGAATACAGCCTTATCCTTTATTAAGATCATAACTAAATACTGTTCTTCAATTACAGTATAAAGTATGAATGGTCTATAATTTTTCCTTTGATGTTCGTTTTATTCTATGACGGTGCGTACAGTTGCAGTGACGAGGGAATGATAGCTTGCGTTTTCCCTTGCGTTTTCGAGTTTCAGCTTTTCTAATTTTATACTAACGAATGATTCATAGGACTTCTCAATTATGAGATGTATGAATTGATTTAGAAATATATGCTTTATGCGTAATAAGTTTGACATTTTGGTAAAACTTCTAACTCCTTTTAAAAGAAGAAAATAAATTTTCGAATTGTATAGTTTTGAGTTAATTGAAAGTCTTAGATATGAATTAAGATATGAGAATTAAGTTAAATTCGCATATTTTGCTTGGAAGAGAAAATGAAGGTACTTATCATCAAGTTTTACTTGTATATACTGCAAAAATACAAGAATTGCAATCAAAAATGTATTCTGTAAAAAAGTGTTGTATCAATTATATTTAATTATACTATGTAAGATATGTATCTTAACATTATCTCTATAGTATTATAATCTTTTACTGAAAATAATTAAAAATAAAAAAAGAAATAATAATATTGACGAAGTAAACACTACTTGATAGACAAAAAACAAAAAACAAAAAACATGCAGTTTCGATTATTTATGACATAATAATAATGTTGACAGTGGCATATGGTGAAACTGTTCTGAGGCATGAGACGTGTGTCAGCGAAGTTTGTTCCGAAATTGCTCATCATTCATCTTTGCTGGTGAGAGATTTTTTTGGCCAAAAACAACACCACAATCATGCCTCAGCCACCATATTCACCGGATTTGGCCCCATGTGACTTTTTCTTGTTCCCAAAACTAAAGAGACCTATGAAAGGACGGAGATTTGCAACGATTGAAGAGATAAAGACTGCATCGCTGGAAGAGCTCAAGGCTATACCGAAAAGTGCTTATGAGAAGTGCTTTGACGATTGGAAAAACCGTTGGCATAAGTGTATTGTATCTGAGGGGGATTACTTCGAAGGGGACAACATAAATATTGATAAATAAATAAATATTTTTTCTTAAAAATACAAAGTCACCTTACTTTTTGAACACACCTCGTATATGGGAAAAAAATATTAAATTTATAAAAATTAGTTCGCTTTCGATATACCTACATACATTAAAAACAATGAGTTTGAGAGAATATTGTTTATTAGCTTTTATTTCTGATTTTAAATTATATATTTGAATCGGTGCGTGCAGAAACAACATAAGTCCGGATTTTCAAATTTTGCAGGAGGGAGAAAAAAGTGTATAACTTGCCTTTCTAAGCTGGTTTAAATCGATTAAGAATTTTTGCATTTTTTCGTGACTTACGTTGTTTCTGCTCTCACCGATTCATTTGTTACCATCGTCTTTTTCCAAATGTAATGTAGTTGTCTATATATACTTGTATAATAAAAGTGTTATTTCTTTCGCCCATCATATCACAACTACTGAACATATGAATATGAGACTGATCATTTCATGAGGATTACAATTATATAATAATTTATAGACAGTCATAGATAATTCATTTATTGAAATCCATACAGAAATCCATATATCTAACAATTTTAAATGGAGTGAAGTTGCGGGGATCACCTGGTATTACTATATCTTGACCCATTTTATAAATAATTATTAAAATATGAATTCATTTAATATATATGCGGCGCGAAATAGGGTAAGTGTCCAGCAGTTTGAGAATGTTCTCTAAAGCGTGCGTAGGCGCAGGCGCACGCGGCACGATCAAACACTCAGCAGGACTCAATGGCGCTTTGTTTCCTTGTATGTAATTTTTTGTTATTAGTATACCTTGACCTAAGATTGAATGATTTTCGAAATGAAATAGCTTAACTATTATATTTTATAGATCAAGGATTGTTTTAAATGTTGTATTGATTTAATATTACTGCCTTAGAATACTCGTATTTAAAATAACATTCATGTATTACATATAAGATAAATATTCTCCTAAAATAAATATGCCATTTAATATTATTAATGCAAAAGTTTATAAGGATGGATAGATGGAGGTTTCAGTCTTTCACGCAAAAACTCTTGAGACCTATTTCATCAATAATAAAGTCATATCGGAATAACATATAGGCGACAATTACTGAAGATTGTGTGTACTTTAATATAAGGAAAAGTACAAGTAAAGTTAGTAAAGTTTTGTTTGGTGGTAGGAGGTTCGTCCTCCGTCTGGCTCGCGACCACTATCATGTCAAAGACGAACCGCCAAATATCTTATGATGTGTTCCGGTTCGATGGCATGTAAGCCAGGTTTTCCCCTTTCCCACCCATCCTTTCCCCAAAATGTGGTGGTTCCGATAGCGGACTACTACATTATCCTCCCTTTCCATCTGTATCCTCTAGGTTGGCAACGCATCTAGTACAACTCTTGTGTTGTAGATGTTCATGGGCGAAGGTAACCACTTACCATCAGGCGGTCCTTCTGCTCGTTTGCCATCCGGTATCCATAAAAAAAAAAAAAAACTTATTTAATATGTTATAACGCAAAATAGTAAACTTTGTAAGTATAACTAAACTCTTACATTATTGTAGTATAAAATACAAAAAAAATAAGATTTAAAATCGTATTGATCCGTTTTTAAAAACAATCACAAAGAAAAACAAATTGTGTCTTAACGCGTGTGAAATAACTCATTTATCTCGAATTCGCTCTATTATTTCACACTATTTAATGGTTGCTGATTAGATGAAAGGAGGATGCGCTGGAGTCCTTGGATGTTTGTATAGGAATCCATTTAACTTTAAAACAGTAGTCATTGATCTCATTAAGTTCAAATAACTGATTTTATTTACTTATTCCGATAAATTGTTTTTTTTAAATCGACGAATTGATACATTGATTATAAAATGTAAAGAAAAAAATCGTCTTAATTTTGTCTTTTATTTAATTCATTTGTCTAGATTAGCATTTCTTTCTTCTTTTGCTTTTTAAAGAGATTAGGTTTTTGAAGGGTCGGCAACGCGTAAGTGATGCCCCTGGTGTTGCAAGCGTCCATAGGCCACGGTAACCACTTACCATCAGGTGGGCCGTGTGCCTTGTTGCCACCGTCGTGGTATAAAAAAAAAAAGATTAATGTTAGTTTTACATAGCATCATCTCAGGTCTTCAGAAAAAAATATTAGGTACATCTCAATTCTTTTTCTTTCTTTCTTTCCCAAATATTTTGCGTAATTCTCACTATGAAGGAAACAGAAGTTAAAAATGCATTTATGTCATAAAGTCAAACGTCACATTATAACCTTAAAATTCTAGTAAAAATATAAGTAATAAAATATGTCAATCTAAATTCCATACTAAAAATACCAATGCCATTGTCAGGTATAATCTTTAACTGTGTCATTTGGAGCCATGTCTAATGTAATAGCGAGTGCACACGTGAGGCACAGTGTTATAGATTAGTTTCGCGACGGCACGAGCAACGCACCATGACTTCTGAATGGCCGTCTGGATATGATCCTAACTTTTTGTTA
This sequence comes from Philaethria dido, assembly GCA_033558755.1. Taxonomy (NCBI): domain Eukaryota; kingdom Metazoa; phylum Arthropoda; class Insecta; order Lepidoptera; family Nymphalidae; genus Philaethria; species Philaethria dido. The sequence goes on from JAKGSA010002923.1 coordinate 5,738, forward strand.
CACTCCATTATAGATATAAGCATATTCATTTACTTTGAAATATGAATATCAATAATACCTTATCAATGTAAATTATAGAAATTTTTAAGAATATACCATTGTTGAGTTTTAACTCATGCTACGATATAGCGGCGTGATAGCATTAATTAAACCTTCTTAGTAGTTATAATTATTAACAAAGCGCAATTAAAGAATGCGTTAAAGTATAAATTAATGATAAATATATTAATATTAAATATATATATATATATATATATATATATATATATATATATAATAATATTCTTTATTGCACTTAAAAATACATTTTTTAGTTTACAAAGGTGGACTTATCCCTGAAAGAGATCTCTTCCAGTCAAAAATCAAAAAAAGTCAAAAGTATATATATATTTATAATACTGTGCCCCATCGATATATTAGTGAAAACATTATAATTTTTCCATATAGAGGCTAAAGTTATTCGTATTTGTAACTATATTTTAACTTCTTATAAATTAGTCTACAAGGTCGTAAAAGACCTATCTAGCATGAACTAAAATATGTCTACGATTCGCGTGTGTAGCTGACATTATATCAAATAACATTGAAATATAGCTTGTATTATTAGCACTAGAAATCGTATTTACAGCCTAGAAATGAAACCTAAAACAGCGAAAGACCTTCATAAAATGCTTAACCTTAGGAAAAATAAATTGCACGTTCCTTTTAATTTCTTTCTTTTTTTTTAATTTTATACATTTCGTTCATTTTTGACTTATCAAATCAGAAAATGTTTGTAAGTATATAAAATATTTTCATACATGGGAGTGGGAAATATCATGTTTATAGATATTGATATTAAAATGCTTACTGTAAAAGTATTTAATAGTTATATTAACAAAGTATGAGAAATCTACGAGTTAAATTAATATGGCTTTATAACTAAAAATATTTCTTTTCTCCAGGTTTGGTTTCAAAACAAAAGATCTAAAGAACGTCGTCTGAAGCAGCTAACTTCAATGGGTCGAGGCCCTTTCTTCGGGTCCTCTCGCAAAATGCGAGGATTTCCCATGAACCTGTCTCCTGGAGGCCTCGAAGAAGGGCCGCCGGGGTTCCCTTACTTCGCGACAGCCGATGGCAAGTTCGAATTTGGCTATGGCCCGCCATTCCACCATGACGCGCCGTTCTTCCATCCACCACCTGCGATGCCATTTAATCAGCCAGGTTAGTAAAGTTCACTCTTGTAATTTGGTGATTGCAAATTAAAAAAAATTATGTTGAATTTTTACATTTTAATTTAGCCTTTTTATCATTTACTATTTGTATACAAAATATTATTTAGAATTTATGCATTTAAGGTAAAAAACAATATTTTTTTTATGTTTTTAGAATATATTTTTATACTGTGAGCTATAAAGTTTTTTTATATAAATATAAAGACATTGTTTTAAATAAGTCGCTTCACATAATGTGCCAGGCGTTTAACGGGAGCAGGTCGTTTCGCAGGCGGTATGGAGACGTTGCAGGGCGGGGAGTTCCCCGAGCAGTTCCCGCCACCAGACCACCTGGTGCTACCTCGGCCTTCATCCCCCGAGTTCACTTTCGGGGACGCCCCGCCTCCCCTACATCCTGAGGGGCTAGTGTGGTAGCTGAAGCCGGAGCCGCGAGACTACCACGACTGATGCGGCTCGTCGGGCTTTTAAGTGGACTGAGTGATTTAAAACGCAAAGACGTTATATGGCTAAGAAGCCAGTGTTAATAAGTGTTTTTTTTTTTTAATTTTCATCACTGATTACGTGCATAAAGAAAATTATTCATCATAAGTAATTTTATCATTTGCAATTTACAAGGCGTTTTATATTTTTGTTATATTACTTGAAAATTTGCTTTGTGCTTTGTAACTTTGCTTCATACGATTCAAGTTTAAGTTACAAATAATTTTTAGTAGTCGACTAACTTAGGTAATATATTCCGACATTAAAAGCATTTTACATGCGATGTGATTAGGTATATCAATGTGAATATTGTACAGAAGAGGATTTTATATTATAGAACAATATTATATAAGTTAAATAATATTAATTTATTTAGATATATAAATAAGAGATATTTTTGGTTCCTATTTTAAGGGTAGTTACGCATTTTTAGTTCTCTGTATTTATTAATTTTTAAATAGCTTAGTACAATTGGATATACCACCGTACCACATGGGTACGGACAGACATTAAAACGATTTGTCATGTAAATATTGTATTTATATAATATAGCTGGGAAATGTTTAATACTTTATATTATACTTAAGTGATTAATGTACCATAGGTATGCACTTGACTATTGTTTATACATAAATAAAATTGAAATTGAAATAAAAATCCTATCACACACAACATCTTTTGTTTTTTACAATATATTCGCGATTACTCCGTCACTAGAAGTGGTTCTAATATAAATTAACATCTTTTTTTTGTTTCTACTTTTTTCACAACATAAATTATTGATTGTCACATAACAGTAAGGCACATTTTCATAAGCGGGTGTTTTAAGGCATGTTGGTACCAAGTGGAATGTGGACCTACAACCATAACTGCCCTATACAAATAAAAGCACACGTGGAACAACTATGCCATGGAATTAACATTATTTCTCTTATTAATCGCTTTGTCCATTATCCAACTCCATCGGTCTCAAATTGTTCCAGATATATGTAAATATACAAAATCAATTTGTTATAAAATTAATGTAAATACGTTAGTTCATTCATTCCCAGCACACTTTCTGTACAAATTGTAATATATTGTATTAATTATATCTCCCAAACACGTTTCAGTTTCAGTAATTAAGAAAACATTGCGTTTAAAGGGGAACTTCGAATTTCATCATATTTTGGTTAACGACTCTATTTTAAATGAAACTGTAGGTTAAATAAGTTATAAATGAATATATTTTCAGTTTTTTAATTCGTTTGTTTAAAAAAACAATTGCGAAAATCTAATATGAATCGTATATTTTATTTTTAAATTCATATGTATGAATAATGTCTCTATGTGGAAAATGCTTTTTTATATTATCGTCACTTGGTCTAGATAGACAAATGCATTAAAAAATGAGCTTGCAATGTTTGTAAAAAAATTGAGAAAAATAGGACATCGAATTTAGGTACCACTAAATTTCCAGCAATAAATGAAAAGACGAGATAATAATTATTTGATAAAATTATTTCCATAAATAAGCATATGAATGATTACTACACAATACACTTTAATGATTTTCTTTACATTATAAGAACTTCTTTTCTTTAAACAAAAACAGTCTAACTACTAGACGGTGTTGAAAATCGATTAGCCTATTGATGACCAGCAAATAATCTGTAGCAAATGAACTGTCAACAGACACTAATAGTTTAGTAATTCAGCGTTTTTGCGTGAACTTTGGAATCACGAAATATATACAAAAACTTATTGTGCAAATAATATATCTACAGCGTAAATACCTGAATCTAAAGACTACAATCGTTGCGTATTAGAAATGAGCTTCTTTACAATTTTTTTACATTTTTAACGTAAAAACGTGATGTTTTTACGACCTATATAGCTGCAGTTATATCTATGTTTGTAACAAGAAAGTTACAATGCCATTTTCAAGAAAATTTAAATACGTGCTCTGATCCGCTGACACTACATTATTTTCCTAGCATAAATCTGACATCCTTACCAGGACTACTAGAACATACTTTTAAGTCTGAGTTTTATTTCCTAATATATTGATTGTTACAAATTTTACAATAGTTGTATTATATTGAAACGTGAACCAAAATACGAAATGTTTTTGAAACAGGATCAGTAAGTTTAAACTAAATGTTAATATTCAGTGCATACTGAATTATCTGTACTTAGTTAAATAAAAATATAATGGAATTGTCTGTAAGAATAAACTCTATTCGAAAAAATTGTACATGGCTCTTATTTGTTCCCACTTCACATTCTTCAAATAATTTGTTAAATGATATGAATTTATTGTCAAAGACGAACCGCCAAATATCTTATGATGTGTTCCGGTTCGATGGCATGTAAGCCAGGTTTTCCCCTTTCCTACCCATCCTTTCCCCAAAATGTGGTGGTTCCGATAGCGGACTACTACATTATCCTCCCTTTCCATCTGAATCCTCTAGGTTGGCAACGCATCTAGTACATCTCTTGTGTTGTAGATGTTCATGGGCGAAGGTAACCACTTACCATCAGGCGGTCCTTCTGTTCGTTTGCCATCCGGTATCCATAAAAAAAAAAAAAAAAAAAAATAAAAAAAAAGAATGATAAACATATTATCGCCCTTTTGGTGTAGTGGCCAGAAACTAATGTATTCATTTATATCTGAACACTTGTTCAAGATTTAAAAATTAAAATTATAATCCAATTATTTGCTTATTTTTTTTTTGTACTTATTTACTACAATCTGTCTCCTTTTTGGGACATTAAGCAATAGTTTGGGCTTTGCTAAGTTGGCTTTCTCGGTATGCAACCTTTGTCACATCCTATAAATCAAAACAGTTTCGTTTTTACTGTGGCTGGATTAAATCTTGGGGTATCCTGCGTTTTAGTCGTCGTGTACCTTTATGTTCGTCCATCAAGGATTGGGCCAAAGTGTTTGGATGCTTTGATATGCGTTTCTTGTAAAATTTTATATGTCTTTCAATTTCTTGTTTTACTGTTGATATTTTTAGGTAAAAAAAATTGCTTATTTGAATTAATAACAAAATACTATATATTTTTGGAAATGTTATAGAATACTTATTGTGAACGTAATTTCTGATTTAAGCCAAAGTTAATCAGACCGTCTATCATAAATATTCGATCTTTCAGTACAGAAATAAATAGATGACAAATAATTACTTAACAGCAAACAATATACAAAAATCGTAATGTTTCATATTTACATTTTCTATTCTTTTATAAAAATTTAATAAAATCGAATCCAATCTATTCTTTTATTTTGAAAATAGAAAAGAAGAAAGAAGAAGAAGAAAAAATGCTGAAAATAGAGTTTTATACATATACGATGAATATCTATTTTAGATGGCCCTGCAATAAAAACCACTCCAATATCTTGGGCAATTTTATTTGGATTACCAGAGGCACTTTTCTACGTAAACGGGTTGCAGTTTAGGTCTGAGCACGGTTGAATAGGCTTATTGCAATTTCAATATAAAGATTTAAAGAAGTTGGTCAAAGTTCTATCAGGAGTGGATGGAGAAGCATTCTCTGTTTTTATCTCCAGGTCTATATTAGAGAGATGTGTACAATGAAATTCAACCTAACCTACACGATACACTGGTCCCAAGCTAACATATCCGTTATATTCTTAGTTCCATTATAATCCTAGGCGATTCTATTTCGCTAGCTCCAAGCTTACGAGCTAAAGTAGGCTATAATTAAAATGCCTTAGAACAAAAAGCAAATTACTTTATAACCTAACGTCTTCAGTAGCTAATGTATCGCTGTTTGCAATCTCTGGCTTTTATTACGGATTTCATTTTTTTACCAATTTAATTGTTATCTTAGAATATGATCACGTTCGATTACTTACATCATAGCGCAGTTGTGAAGAAAATGAAATGGTTATTTTATTATTATTATATAAGCTTAACATATGCTTACTCCTATTATCGCCTGGTTATGAATTCGATTCCCAATTAATGTAGTTACCATAATTTCAATTTGCGAATTGTGATAGAAAAACACCTTTTTGAGTTATATAGACATCGTTAATGTCTATATAACCTCAAATACTTCGTCAATTGTTCTTCACTTCCGCACTTTTTGTGGTATCCCGATTATTTGAACCATTGCATAATGATTTACTAGACTAGGGAATGAAAATATTTTAAATAAATACATAATAGACATTATCTAGAGTGAAAATCGAACCCACAACCATCATGTGTACAAATAAACGTCTAACTTCGTCCAGTTGGTGTCATTATTTGATTTAATCTATTAATTGTCACTAAACTTTCATAGAGTAATCTATACAAATCCAAATATCAAGCTATCAAGTAAAGGTTTGAGTTCCTACACATGGATGTATGTAAATATTTTCGCAACACCTTCTGCATACATTGTAGTTTTACGTAGTAGTATTGTAGTTTCTAATGAATATAATTTTAATTTATGCAAACATATTTACACTATAAAAATAAATTGATACAATTCTATGTTGACATGGTTTATACAGTAATTAACAAAGTAAATATAGAATTCATAATTTTAATAGAATTCATAATTTAAATAGAATTCATAATTCATAATATAGAATTCATAATTTTAATAGAA
>JAKGSA010002924.1:0-12040 GCA_033558755.1 Philaethria dido
GATAGTTTCATGAAGTTCAAGATCCATATTACTAGCACTGAAATGTTGCCACTAAAATCCAACAGGGCATCAAACGCCCTACCCAGTAGGCTTAAGCTCGGGCTGAGCGAAAGCAAAGTCCCCCACTACAAGCAGTGCTCGCAAGCCGAGGTTCGGCCTCGCAGGAGGCGCCCCTGTGACACTGCAGTTCTAAGTTGATGGTCCTCCTCCCGAGGAGGCCAAGCCAGGGTCAGAACTCTTCAAGCTCGGCCCCCCACAAAACCCGGTGACGCTGTCGAGGCCAACAGGGCCAACAGCATACTACACAGTCGAAAAAAAAAAAAACTGAAATGTTAGATTGTTTTAATTGAATATCTAGTCTTTTTGGTGAATTCATTACAGCTTGTAAATGATAGTAAATGAGTACTTAGAATTTAGAGTTATGGTAATTTAGATAAAGTATCAATTACACGATTAAAAATCAGGTAATAAAACTTGTTTTTAATATCGTACTATTAAATTATTTTGGTAACTAAGTGATACACAGCAATCCAATTGCTCATTAACTATGCCAAAGATAGAATATAGAATATAGGGCTTAGGATGTAGAATAACATTATGTAAATGATTTGCTTTTTTGAGAACAACTTTATTTGAGTAAAAGCAACATATATGTTAAAAGGAAAAGGAATGTGTAAAGGTATTTATATTAAAGCTTACGAAAGTTTTGACGTAACGTAAAAGTAAAGCTCAATTGACTAGAACAGTGGCGAGTCTTTTTTAACAATGAGCCTATCTAAATTTGTACTCTTTTGGCGGGCTAACTTCCTAATATTATTTATATGTTAGATTACTAAGACACGCTTAACTAAAAGACGCGGGTTCATACGTCGTTACCTTATTTTTTGTTAGTTATTTTTTAAATATTCCTATGTTACTTTCAATAAAGTTGTTCTTACAAAGTGAATATGTCCTGGTCGTTCCAGTTTAAACTGATTACGCTTAAAATGTGAGACGAATAATCGACCAATTTATTTGGTAGTAATCAAAGGTTATTTAAATTATACAGTAAAGTAGGTGTTGTTAGTATAGTATGTAAGAACAAAGATGACATAATCCGAAGTACTTATGTATATTTTTAAAAATGCAATTTGTATTATGTTTAATCAATAAGAGAAAATATCCATAAGTTGACTGCAAAGGCTTCTATAATTTATTTTTGTTTTTATAAAAATAACAAAATAAAGCATGTTGCTTGGCGCTTTTTCCCTCATAGTAGTGGTAGTTAAAGAGAACTTATTGTCAAAACATTCTTGTCCACTTTCTGCCGAAATTGAGACATAATATAAAACAAATTATCGAATTGTTTTCTCTGTACCTGCTTTATTTACTCAAATCACAAAGTCAATGTTCTACTTATGTCCACATTAAACTTCCATAAGAATGGATATATAAAAAATATTCATATAAGAAAATATTTACAGATTATGCATTTATGTTACTGATAATGAATGGTGCACGTCGTTTCAAATATCGTAATGTTTTACGTATTGCCTTCGCTAGATGATGTTATCCTTGATATCTACTCCACCTCCAGCTTTACATTTTCAAGTATATATTTTTTGAATTTTTACTAATTCTCTTCAATTTATCATTTTTTTGTACATAAAAGTAGTATATATACCTACAGAGTAGGACACATTTCTATACTATTTAATTTTCGTAAATACTTAATTTCATTTTAATAAAATTACTACACATTTTGATAGGTACATGTTTGGATTTGCCTTAATCATATTGTTAAGAGGTAATCACTAATAATCAGTTTTTCTTTATATTCTTACAATAGAAACATACCTAACTGTAAATTAGTTTCAAAAATATTCCAATAAATAATTTATTTGTTAAATTGTTTGTTTTATTAAATATAAGTTGTTTAACACTTTCCATACTCATCCTACTCATCAACCATTTTCATCAAAGATAGGACATAAGATCATATGGCAAGCTTATATACATACTATGTCATTCACCGAAGTGGAGATAGAACTTAGAACCATGGCGTCAGTTAGACACTGTCAACAGAAAATGCTTATCACGTTGAAGACATTTTGTTAGGGCATCATTTCTTTATTTCTAATAGTTTATCTGGACTGTTATTGTTCTTCAAAGATGTTCCAGATCTTTACTTTTATTCTGAACTACGTTTAAAATAAAAAATAAATACTCTTTTATTTTTATTTTAAACGTAGGTATCTAATATATAATATGCATACATACTTTTATGATATTTTACTTTTTATAATTAAGCTTTAAAATTTTGGCAGTAATGTCACGTTCATTGAAAGCCCTTGACAATTTTATTTATTTCACCTAATTTATCTATAAGCCATAAGCTAGACGATCTGGTTTAGATATTAAATAATATAAACAAATTATATATAATTAAATAATATAAACTTTATAATTTATTATATTATTTACTCATTAAACATGTATTATGTTGATTCGCAAAAGACTGTATCACGCCGCGATAGTTCTTTAATTTTAAATGGGGCTACCACAAGAAGCGATTTTGAAACAGGGCGTACAGTATGTGAACAATCGATGACTCATTTCATAAGTGAATCGGATTTGTTCATCGGGTACCGCTTAAAAGGTTCTGTAAGAAAAGAAATTATTATTTCATTGTTCGAATCAATGCTCCATAGCATCGTAGAGTCTTGGGAAGTAATTCAGAAACGTCAAACTGAGGTACCTTTAGAAATCTCCAAAACGACTAGTGAGCTGATGGGCATTAACAAAAAAAAGAAATCTATAGGTATATATTTAAAAAATATATTTTACAATTATTATTATATATATTTTAAAAATAATTATATTAATTGGGTATTTTCCAAATATGTATTATTGCAGGTAAACAATCTAAACCAAAAAAGAGTCAATCTAAAATGGAATCAAGTGATAATACGCAGGTAAAAAATGACCTGATACTTGATAATTACAGCCGCGGTCCACATTTAAGATTGTGTTCAAAACTCTCTGTAGATATATTAATAGACGTTTATGTTAACAGAGTTAACCTGGACCTAATTATTAAAGTGCGGCGTTATGTTTAGTGCAATGCGCATTGAATTGACAAAATATATTCAGCACCATAGTAGTCTATGTTCGTATTCTAAACGTGACAAATTCAATAGTTAGCCTACCCTTAGTTCTACACGAACTAATTAACATTTGACCGTGCGTAATACATAATAGGGTGTTACGCATTTTCTTGTTATTATTGTGTCGATTGCAGGTTGAGTTACTGCAAATATGTTGGTGGACGGCTCCAGATGAAAAAGCTATAATTCATTTCCGTAATGGAAATTTATATGAAGGAAACATTTCTATGAAAAGTATGCATGGAGAAGGTCGATATCAGTGGGCAGACGGAACAATTTTCTTAGTAAATTATTTTCTTTATTAGCACCTACAATAACTTACGGCACGTTAGTAAATTTAAGTTACAGATTTATATATAGGATAAATCTAGAGGGAGTCGTATTCCTAGTGTTAATTTCAATATTACTTTAATTCTATTCTGTGAATATTAACATACCAAAAATAACAGGAAATTACAAGCTACTTTTTATTCTAATCATACCTATAGGGATCTTTCAAAGAAAATGAAATAAATGGAAAGGGTATTATTCAATGGAAAAATGACACATGGTACGAAGGAGATTTTGTGGGAAATCTTCGGCATGGCAATGGATTATACGTCGATTCGCGGAAACAGCGATCTTACTACGGAGGGTGGCACTGTGGCACAAAACACGATGAAGGCGTCATTTATTATGATGGATCGTTTAAAAATTGCTATGAAGGGGAATGGGATTATGTAAGAATATAATATGTTATGATCTTATCCAAAACATCTATAACATATACCTACCTCCTTTGATAATTATGTTTACCACTACGTAATTATTGTTCAAAGAACGTACGACATGGTTTCGGTTCCCGCGAATATTGCAAATCAAGTGGGTACAAGGGCGAATGGGATAATTATGTTAGGGAAGGAAAAGGTTTGATGATATGGCCTAACCATGACGTAAGTTATTAATAAAAATTAAAACTATCTGAAATATTTCATGTATAAGTCCGTAATTATAATTTTTATCGCAAAGTTTTACAGGGGAGAATGGAAAAATGGAGTGATGTCTGGATATGGTATTTATATTTGGGACATGTGTTATAATGCTTCAATGTCGTGCCCTTCTATTTGTGCATATCGTGGTTTTTGGCATCGAGGCAAACGTAATGGGTTTGGTCTCCTTAATTTAGGTTTTGGTCTTGGTGCTTTTTACAAAGGAGAGTTTCTAAAGAATAAAAAACACGGTGTAGGGAAATTCGTAACTAACAGTGGTCGCATCTTACAACACAAATATTTATTTATGAATAATAATATGAGCTCATTAGACAAGGGAGAAAATGATAGTAATAAATTAGCTGAGCCTTACACATTTGATATTTGTGATAATTCTGTTGGCCTTCTCTACCATATTGAGAAAGTGATAAGGAATATCGATAAGCAATCTGAAATAAGAGCTAAAATGATCAGTGAATTTATAGAAAACAACAAACATCTTAATATTCCTCAAAAGAAAATTGAGGAATACACGATGCAGTTAAATGTTGAAGATTTAGTTAACTTTGAAATCTGTTCATTGAGTAAATCGTTAGGATGCTATGAATCAAGGTTAAAACATATTTACTATCAATATGCTACGATATGTAACAAGCAAGAAATTAATTTCACCCCTATTCTTATTCGTTTATATTTGTGGCAATTATATTATGATTGTAATTTACATGATAAAGGGTTGAATCTTGTTGAAATTGACGATTTGTTTCACGAAAATCCGGAATGGTTATCTAAAAATCCTCATAACCCATTTGATAAAATTTACTTTTGGCAATTTCAACATAGTCTAATAACAGTTGCTAGTAAATTATATGCGAAAAGACAACTACCGGACGAGAAACCAGACACTATGTTAGCGAATGCATTTAGAGTATTTATGGAAAAAGATATTTTACCTGGAGCAGGTCGTAAGAGAGGTAAGAAAAGAGTCAAGTAACAAAAATAAATAGTAAATATTAATTACCTAAGTTTTGTTGTTTATAAGATTAGTAAATACCGGGGATCCTCGTTTGCGTGGACTTCATTGATCTGTGACTTCTTACATCTCCTTACGCTCTATTACAGTTCTGAATACGTCTAGTATGTTTGTTACGACAATTTCTGTGAACGCCCATTTTTGCATAAGTCCATTTCAGCGAAAGTCCATTTTTAATTATTATTCATTATTATTGTCCATATTTGAATTATTATTTTATTATATTACCAGTTTGCTGTCATACATATTACATCACTATTAACACTATAAATATGAATGTAAGTTTGTTTGTTAGGCCTTCACGCCAAAACTACTCAATCGTTAATCACAAATGTTTATACACTTAGGCACTTACTTTAAGATGTATTAAAAAGGATATAGCTTACTTATTATTACAAACAATATATATTTTAAAAAGTATATTTTGGCAGACATGATTGATGTCAAAAAATTGAAAATCAAGCTACCCAGGCGAGGGGTGAAAATTTTAGGTAGGAGGCATGGTACGCATGGCTTAGTGGTCAGAGCGCTTGGACGGTTTCCAATAGGCGCGGGCTCAAGTCCCGCTGCGTTCATATTATTTTATAATTATACGTTTTCTAAATATGTTCTTCGTTTCCTAAGTGTGTGATTAACACTTTAAAAACTTCAAAAACGTGAAATAATTTCTAAAATTCATAAAAAAAAATATGCAACTCAAGCACTAATTGCGACGATACATTAAAAAGTAATTTTGTATTCGTCTCTAAAATTTATTTTTGTTATCAGTGAAGGAATATGTCGTCACCCAGACAGGATATTTTTCTTTTTTTCTAGAAGTCTAAAACGTGTACCTAATACTGGCAGAACTAACAGTTCCGTCGGAAACAAACATTCCTAAAGATCATCGTTTCAAGGGGAGCAAGTACTTCAAACTTACCAACAACTGACCAGGAATAGGTTTAGAGTTAATTTATAGGTACATGGTAGAAATAGGTGCGAGAGGTATAACAGAAAAATCTATCTATGACCTACTAAAATGTCTCGGACTTTTTAGAACTATCATAAAGGTGGCACTAGTAGGACCTAAAAATATGGTTAGGGAAAGAATGGGGCGCGAACACTGGAGTTAAACGTTAATGCGCATTTTAAAGATGCTCCTTAAATCTACACTTGGGTCTTAATTCCCAGTCACCGAACTCTTTTCTCTGCAAAGTGATGAGCACCCACACGGTGCATGCATTTAGTACCAAGGGCTTTTGGACTTTCAAAAAATTTGTTTTCGCAGAAATGGTCATTAACCATATTGTTATAACCATATATTAACCATATATTATCTACATAGATATTCGCAGAAATATATAATAGACGACATTCTATGCTTACCCGACTAAAAGACCGTAAGGTTACATTTAGCTAACGTGGACAATGAATATTTGACCCAAAATTATACTGCCATAGCCACATGGAAGTAACTAACCAATGTTACAGTATACATATATTGTGAGATAAGGAGATGTCCATCACACTGAATCTCAGCTAAGACATTATTTTCATGTGTATCAGCCTTCCCGATTACGATGTTCTGGGGTTTCATATCAGATGTTCTAGACCTTTAATTCTTTTACGTTATGAGGCCTTTGATTTGCGCGATTATTACACATATTAAATGAAACTATTTTAACCGCATCAATCGCGTTTGAGTCTACCTGTGACCACGGACTACTGTAAAGTGTTCGAAACGTCGGGTTTTCAAAGATGTATTTCCGGATACTAAAATATACGCAGTTAATCCGGTTAAAATAGTTTCTTTTACGCTGTCAGAAAGTGCTCATCACACTGAACATTTTTTATTAAGGCGCTTTTTTATACAAATCTTAAGGATATGGAACTGAGTTCCATATCTATGTATGGAAATATATAAATATGTTAAAATAAATGGAAATAAAAAATATATATGTGTCCATAGGGTATTGAATGTAACACCTACCTTTATCCTTCGCTTTTTTTAGGCAAGCTTGTTGAAAATTATGGTAATTTCGTACCATTGAGAAGTTTATACAAGTTATATAGTGGTCTCGGGGAACCATGTACTGTACGTAAATTTTTGTGTTCAGTAAGACCACCACCACATTATTCACAGCCACGGCCAGGGCTCGTGGAAGGAAATCCTATTATAGGAAAAAATGCTTACATATTTGGAGATGAATTAACATTTACATCTGGTAATATATACTGTACACCTTCTCAATATTTTAATAATATTTTGGTAATTTACAATTGAAACTATAATGTCACTTACTCATTTACCTTAAAACTAAAGCTCTTATTTTAAAATTTACAAATGGAGCTTCACGCTTAATCCCGTTTGACAGATGGTAGTCGCTGAGAACTTAGTGTCAAGACACTCGACATGCCGCTTTCCGCCTGAAGTTGAGACGTTGTGGCTTAAGTGGCGGAGCTTAACGCCGCGCTTTGTCTTATCAGAGCGGAGAATTGACAATAATTTAAATATAATTATTCCCCCGGGTGGGAATCAAAACAACATTTACGCGCGTTTACAACTCATCAACACAATACTGTATACAAATCATTATATATATATATATATATATATATATATATATATATATATATATATATATATATATATATATATTTTTTTTTTTTTTCTATGAAAATAACAAATTCGTTTTAATAGGCTAATTTAGTACCTAATGTCATCTTTTTTTAGTTTTGAAATCGTAACGAAAACCACACATTATTTCTGTCCAACTGTTAGCAATAGGTATTAAATTTATTAGTTCACATTTTCAAAATTACAGATTACCCCACGGAAGATATGGTATCTAAATTGAAGTTAAATTTCAAACTGTTTAACATTAGCAATTTACCAACTCAAACAATTCTAAAAATATTTTCAATGATATTCTCTCAAATATACGATGGTGAACACATAATGGATCTTAATATAGAAATTACGTTTTTTGAATTTTTACAAATATTTATTATATGCGTGGAAGAAAGTATACGAGTAGCTGACGATAATATGCGTCTACTAGAAAAAATAGTTTTGCCTAATATTGTAGAAACTCAAATGCCACGAAAAATTAATAAATAATAAATAAACAAAATAGTACAAATTGCATTTTATTTGAAATATTAAAAACGAATAACTGCTAACAAATGCCTGTGATGTTTAACTTCTATTTCTACTTAGAATACCAACTTATACCTATAAGGCTTTCCACAGGGGCGGCTCTAGCTTGTGTAGCGCCAGTGTGCAATGAAAACCTCTAGGCCTGAATGCAAATATATATTATGACATGGCTTTCACCATCACACGCTGCTTCAAATAAATATACTCAACTTCCAATCATTTCTCTATCATTCAATAATGTCAATATCATATATACTAAAAAACAATTTATACAGCCTATAAAGCCCGTAAACGATAGATTAGGGAAAAAAACAATAAAATAATGGCAGCTCTTGTTCACTCTCAAATCGATGTTTGTAAAATGCTCTGAAATTCCATTACTGCTTTCTTATAAAATACATCATCAATTATCATCATCAAGTAGGTATCATTTCATTAGCGTAATATCAATTTCATCAGTGTTACCTGAAAATCGACACTAATGAAAAAAAAAAAATTCTAGGTTTATTTAAATTTATTACGACGTAGAAGGTTCTAGAAGCTGTCGGAAACATTCAAAGTAATCTGATAGAGTAGCGATATTATGTCTAAGTAACTAATTAATCACTCACATACCTCTTGAGACACTCACGTGAACATGAATGATTCCATTTTTGGACTTAGCACTGAAATTGAATTGAAAGGTGTCCTGCCTGAGCAACGCAAAGTACGTCTAAGATCACTGAACATTTGTAGGCTGCCGGGGCCCATTTGTGTAGTGTTTAAATGAGGGAGGACAACGACACACAGATATTTTGTTATAATTTTTTTTATTTTGCCTACACTAATGATGGACACCTTGTATTATTTCAGAATATTACGTGGTTCTTGACTTTACGGTTAATAATCTTTAATTATAATCAAAAATATATGAATTTCCCAGAGTATTTTCTCTTTAATTTTTTTTTCGTTTTAACCACGTCATATCACCGGTGACACTAATGAAAAAATACATAGTCTTTTTTTTAGTATCTCGTAATATAATAAACATAGATAAAATTTATGATTGTCCTCTTTAAAGATGTGATATAAACAAATCAAATTAGTAGTACTCGGATATCTATGTAAATAAAGATGTTATTTCAAAATTTATGTTTTTGCGGTGGACGTGAAATCAACCCATTTATACATAAATATACTAGCCAATGGGACACAATGGGACATAATGAAATTAATATTAAAAAGCTTAGCTTATGTCTAAAATAGTAGAAGCTTAGCTTATAGCTCTCCAGACACTTTACTATTTCAATTAAACAAATAATAACTACACTTCGGTGCGCCTTGAAAAAACAAACGACACTTTCTTATTTAAAACATTAGTATGAATATTTTTTTTCAAATTAATGTAGTTTTTATAGACCATGTCCTGTTGTAAGACTTTTCAAGTCTATCAAATAAAAAAACTTTGTTTGCAATAAAGAGTTTCTAAAATGTGGAAATTAATGTACAAATCCAATCTTTTTTTCAGCACCCCTGGACGTAACAAGTTAATGAAGAATGCGAACTTGGCACAGCTTCCTCCAGACTTTGGTGTCATGGACTATTCTACCACTCAACAAGATGATTACAGGAACCCTTTTGCAACTGTAGCTAAACCGGTAAATATTATAATATTCACATATAAATTTAGTAATTATTGCCGCATTGAAATATAAGGAGAGCAAGTCAAGACATCTCGTTGTTCACTTTCTGCCCCAATTAGAGGCATTTCGTGTTGGGTAGCGGAACTCGACGCCGCACTGTCGTATAAATTTTAATATTAATATTTTTTTTAGTTAACAATGGCGTCACCACCATGGTTACTTAATCGAGTGATTCGTTCCGATTTAACTCATAACCATGGGACGGCACCACCGAAAGGCGATTATCAGTGTTTGGACACACATACACCTATCAGCCATATTAGACGTATGAGGCTATTTCGCTACCAATCTTTTAATCCAGCTTCTTGTCTACAGGACTTTCCAGTCGTTGTTTTATCTAATAACAAATAAAACATAACTATTTTAAATTTCATTTATTACTTCTTAGTTTGAAAATGAATAAAGTCAAATGAAAATAATTAACGAAGGATTAAAAACAAATACTAAACTTAATAACATCAAAAATAACTTAGAAAATATGATTACAAATATTTGAAAAAAACATTAATTAAGATAATAAAAAAATAATAAGAAGAAGGATTTGATCAAATTCGAGTTCGCGGTACTAGTCGCGTTGGAGTTCGGGCTGCACGTGCCGCCGTACGAGGTGTTTCCGCACTACCAGCGGCTGCTGCACGACTCGTGACGCCGGCGCCGCCTCGCCCCCCGCGCCCCCCGCGCCCCCCGCGCCTCCCGCCGCCGCGCCAGCGTCGTCGACAACCTGCGCGCCGGCGCCTGGATGTAGTCCGACTTAGGGTCGCTACCGACTACCGAACACTCCCTCCATACTAAATTTATATTTGAAAATAGAAAAACGATACACTCGTTTCTCGTTCTCGTCCAATTTATGGTCTATTTAAATCCGGTAGCAATAGTTGATTAGACAAAGCAAGAATTAATGCAAAATGACAGCAGTTAAGTCACGTTAGCTAGCTAATAGTCAAATAAATAGTATTTGTTCCTGTAAAATTCTTTCACAAATTTTCTAATCTACTCTAAATCACTCACTACATCGCTTATGTTAGTAGGAAATGTTAAAGGTAAAAGCTCCGGGTGATTTAAAAACTCTCGAAACAAGCTAGGACATCTCAGAAAACTGCAAAACTAGTATGTCTTGGGAAAAAAAAATTGGCAATTTTTGTCTAAGTGTTGATCATTTCATATGATGACTTTGATGTCTATGACATTGTGAATTTACATAGTGCATGTGTGATTGATTTTATAATTTGTTCAAATGATCTATTACACAAAATTAACCACTTGAATGAAAGCTCCAAAGCTTTTACTTGAAAAAGCTTGAATTGAAGTTTTTGATGTACCTTCAAAGCAATAGATAAAATTTTGTTGTAAAATATTGATAATAGGATTTGGAGTCTTTTAAAACAGGAAAGTGATGGTATGCGCTCCTTATATAGGAAATTTTAACATACAAATTGATTTACAAGCTTACTTAATGTACATAATATCATTTAAAATTTTCTTAACAATACAACCAAATATTATAATCAGTATGTATGATTACCGACACTGACAGGTTCTCATGTGAATGAGAAAATGATATAGGTTAGTAATAGGTATAAGTAAAAGTGCCTGCATAGATTGCCAAGTTGAAAGTAGCCCAATGGGAACAAAAAATGATTACCAAAGTATCTTTTGTCACTGATAGTTTCATGAAGTTCAAGATCCATATTACTAGCACTGAAATGTTGCCACTAAAATCCAACAGGGCATCAAACGCCCTACCCAGTAGGCTTAAGCTCGGGCTGAGCGAAAGCAAAGTCCCCCACTACAAGCAGTGCTCGCAAGCCGAGGTTCGGCCTCGCAGGAGGCGCCCCTGTGACACTGCAGTTCTAAGTTGATGGTCCTCCTCCCGAGGAGGCCAAGCCAGGGTCAGAACTCTTCAAGCTCGGCCCCCCACAAAACCCGGTGACGCTGTCGAGGCCAACAGGGCCAACAGCATACTACACAGTCGAAAAAAAAAAAAACTGAAATGTTAGATTGTTTTAATTGAATATCTAGTCTTTTTGGTGAATTCATTACAGCTTGTAAATGATAGTAAATGAGTACTTAGA
>JAKGSA010002925.1:0-12033 GCA_033558755.1 Philaethria dido
GTCGCTTTAAAATGCGCATAAACCTTTGTCTTCACTATTTTAGGTTCTCTACCCACTTTAACAAACATTTTTTTTTAGTTTCACGCTGTATCCCGCATATAACAGGGTAGGCAGAGGGAACCCGGGAATCTAGTGTTATGACACTACGTTCTCTTTCAATAATTCCGTTCCCCTCTTTCGGATCTTCTCGCCGGATTGAGGTATTGTGTGCTAAGTGGAGGAACAACGCCGCGCTTTACCTTGTTACCAGACCCAGGAAATGGAAATACTAAATATTATTTAAAATTTTCATTTCCTGGAGTAGGGATCGAACCCACAACCTGTCGCGATTACAGTCGTACGCTTGGGCGTGTGCGCCACGACAGGCGTTAATAAATATGATTACCGATATACTATATCATTATATTATATTATAAGGTTTTGTTAGGTGGTAGGAGGTTCGTCCTCCGACTGGCTCGCGACCACTATCATGTCAAAGACGAACCGCCAAATATCTAATGATGTGTTCCGGTTCGATGGCATGTAAGCCAGATTTTCCCCTTTCCCACCCATCCTTTCCCCAAAATGTGGTGGTTCTGATAGTGGACTACTACATTGTCCCCCCTTCCATCAGTATCCTCTAGGTTGGCAACGCATCTACAACATCTCTGGTGTTGTAGATGTCTATGGGCGAAGGTAACCACTTACCATCAGGTGGTCCTTCTGCTCGTTTGCCGTCCGTTATCAATAAAAAAAAAAAAGGTGAATTGCCACATTTGACTTCTTACGATAGTTATGAATAAATCGAATCGAATCAAAATCTAGATTTTTAAAACTAAAATATTATAGATTGATTCATAAAAATCAAATATAAAATAGTTTGTGTCTAAATTATGATCTATGTGTAATTATTTAGTGTAATTCCATATAAGGAAATAACAACATTACTTATTACACAACAATACTTCTACGAATGAACGTTATTATTACATTTTTTATTGAAGCTTTTTTTTCGTACTAAGTATTATCATTAAACATGTAATTGACCACATAAAATAGTTAAGATACCGATTTAACGATTGTTCGAATATATGTATTATCATAGTGATACCGGGCGAATATATTGATGGTTTTCATGTTTATGGGGATTCATGACCAATTTTCAGATTCATTATATAATTGCAACAGATTTTTGGAATAAAAATATAACTAATTTATTGAGTAATATTCTACAGTTTTTAAACAGTTTCTAAGCCGCTCTCATTGATTTATTCTTTGAATAATGTCGTAATTCTTTTATTATATGTATCATTAGTTTGTCATTAAACTTATTAATATGTCACTAATTTGTATTTGAAGGGGCAAAGATGCTGTCAGCTGTGACACAGTTTATACTAGTACAGCTGTCGACGCTTACCTCTAGAAAAAAAAAAAGCTAATTGTTATCTGATGTAGAAACAGAACCTAGAGTTTAATTTGTAACATGTATATTTTATTAAAATAAATTTTTATTATTATTTTATTATTATTATTATTGATATGCTTAGACCTAAACGTACTTAATAAATTCAAATCTGTTTTTTGTGGCTCTCGCAGGTAATCTTTGCCATAGTACGCCTATGTAAATACTCAACGGTTGTAAAACAAGTTTTCGTGACGTTGACCCCAAAGTGTCTATAATAGCTTAAGAGCCGCAAGCAAGAATGATCTAATGGATAACTGAAAAAACCTTCAAATTAAACTTAAATTTGTCTATTCACTACGTGTGGATATCTTTCTTCTATTAGTAAAATGTGACATTTAATTTTCTTGTGTTTTTTTTTCGTTTCACACTGTGTCCCGCATATAGCAGGGCAGGCAGACGCAACGAGAGAACCTAGTGTTAAGACTCTCCCTTCTCTTTTAACATTTTCTTTCTCCATTTTCCGCCGAACTGAGGCATTTGTGTGCTGAGTGGCGGAACTTAACGCCGCGCTTTGCTTGTTATCAGGGCGAGGAAATGAAAATACTACATGTTATTTAATATTTTTATTTCCTTGGGTGGGAATCGGACCCACAACCTGTCGCCTTTACAGTCGCATGTTTGTGCCTCTGCGCCACGACAGGCCTAACTTTTATGTATAATATATATACCTATATATAATCGTATAGCGCAAGAATGAGCAGAGTGATATTGCAGAACTGGTTAGATTTTCATATTCAAAAGTCATCTTTGATATTTTTTAAACTTTCTCAAGAAAGTTAAACACCAAACAACATACTAAAAAACAAACTTGGTTTCAAATACATCAACAACTTTTACGAAAGGATAACCGTTATTTCCTTAATAATTACCGTCTTAATAATTATAAAAGCCAAGCCACATTTTTCATAATAATATTTACATAGTTTATTTACTGATATGTAAAAAAATCTTACGATTTCGTAGAAACGACGTTCCATGTTATGTACATTTTTTCATCTTACGATGCTAATTTTATTGGCACCAACATCCTAAGAATAATAAGACTAAGAAAAAATCTATAATATAATAAGCCTATAGGTAGTGAATTGATAGATAGAGGACTGCGGGTGTAAAAGTTATAAAAATGAAAAATCATTAGAAAGACGGAAGAGTAAAACTTGGGATAAACTTGTATTATGTTCTCGTACTAATTAATAGAAAACAAAATGATGAATTGCGTTCTCTATTTTATATGATCTACAGAAAGGTCTATCTTACTTTTTAACACATTTTTCTATATCAATATAAGCAAACCTTACAAAGTTACTTTAATCCACTTCCATTTACGTGAAAATTTACCCAATTTTCTGAGTAGTATGCAATAACTTCAGTATCAGCTAGGGTAAAGAAAACTTAACTGAACTTTGTTTTTTTTAATTATTTTGCGTGATTATTTGTCTAACGTAATTTATATTTCAATCTTTCAGTCAGCACCCATAGATGAAGTCCGCCAAGCTGTGTATTGGGCGATAGAAGCAGGCTACAGGCACATTGACACCGCAGCTATATATTTCGATGAGCCTCAGGTCGGGCAAGCTATTGCTGATGCCATAGCCAACAAACTGGTCACTAGAGAAGAACTATTTATTACCACTAAGGTGAGGTCTACCGCTAAAAATTGTCAACAGATTAAAAATTCAAATAAAATGTAATAAACAAATTATACATTACTTACGAGGCTTTTGTGAGTATTTCTTTATTTTTATTGAACAGGTTTTGGATTAAGTTTCATCATCTATGGTGTTTATGGTACTTTAGAAAATGTTAAATAACACAATAAAGTATATTATCAAGTTAAAAAAAAATACAGTTAGTTAATGAACGAGACTTGGTTTGTCGACTTTATATGACTTTTGCCTTATTATTTGCACTTCTACTTAGCGTGATTTTAGCAGTAGAGCTTAAAATTATATTTTTTTGCGTCTACTTACAGATTTCGACAAAATCTCTTTAGGGTTTCCTTATACTCTCCAAGATTACGCATACAATACACTTCCATAGAATAAGTCACTATCAGATTTCTTCTTTAAAAAGTTTCAGCGATCTGTCTATTTGTCACTAAGTGACGAACAAAACCATTTTATGAACCTATGTTGATTGATGGCTTGTATTAATTGCAGTTATGGAACGATAAACATCGTAAAGAGCAAGTGGTTCCCGCACTTAAGGAATCTCTACAAAAACTTGGCTTGGAATACGTTGATCTTTATTTAATCCATTTCCCTGTCGCGGCAAAGGTACGTTGTTTTAGACACTATTTTATTATAGTAATAATTTGAACTAGAAGTTTTTTTTTTAACTTCACGCTGTATTCCACATATAGCAGGGTAGGCAGAGGGAACCTGAGAACCTAGTGTTAAGACAGTCCGTTCTCTTACAACAATTCCGTTCCCTACTAATAAATTAATATTTTAGGCTGACGGAAGTCCTGACGATGTTGACTATTTGGAAACTTGGAAGGGAATGGAGGAGGCTAAGGAATTAGGATTGACTAAATCTATTGGAGTGTCCAATTTCAATGTCTCGCAAATCGACAGATTGGTCGCCAACTGCAAACATTGGCCAGTTGTTAATGAATTTGAGGTAAGATTGCGTATTTAAGGGAAAAAAATAAAGGCAATTTATAACTATAATTTGTTTAGTTTTCAATTATTTGAATGATGGATATTTCTAATATTTTACTTATATAAAACATGTATTATTATATTATAACACTTATTTTTATATACCTTAAACACAGTGCAGTTTGTTCCATTTTGCACTACGACAGCTTAATTTTGCTTTAAATTTTGGTTCTATTTCTTTATATTTTAACTTCACGCTGTATCCCGCATATAGCAGGGTAGGCAGAGGGAACCTGAGAACCTAGTGTTAAGACACCCCGTTCTCTTACAACAATTCTGTTCCCTACTTTCCGCCGAATTGAGGCATTGCGTGCTGAGTGGCGGAACTCAACGCCGCACTTTGCCTTGTTACCAAATCCAGGAAATGAAAAAACTAATATTTCCTGGAGTGGGAATCGAACCCACAACCTGTCGCGTTTACAGTCGCACGCTTGTGCCTCTGCGCAACGACAGACGTTATTTCTTTATATTTTACCAATTTATATTCTCACATATCACTTATAACTTTCTGTACTCTATTTCAAGATGTTATTAATTATAATATATTTATTATTTACTAAAGGCAAAATCATTTCCAGGTGAATCCAACTCTGACACAGGAACCATTAGTCAAGCATTGTCAAGATTTAGCCATAGCCGTAATGGCGTATAGTCCCTTTGGCTTTTTAGTATCACGAAATAACCCTAATGCTCCCCCACCTCGTATTGACGATCCCTTACTCGTGGAAATGGCGAACAAGTATAAGAAATCTACAAGTCAGATAGTTTTGAGATACTTGGTATGTTAAAATTATGAATACTTCCATTTAGATCGTAACTATATATTCTTAATATACTCGTAATCTGTTATTGTGGCACAATTAGCTTTTGCTTGAAGTAGCTTAGATACTATTCATTCTAAAAGTACGCACTATGCTATCAGTATGCAGTAGACTTTTTGAATATAGGAGCTCTAATTAGAATATAATTTTGTTTTGAATATAACTTTGTTAGGTATAATTTTGTTAGGTATATTGTTAGGTATATTTGGTTTTGTTAGGTATAATATATAGAATATAATTTTGTTAGGTGGTAGGAGGTTCGTCCTCCGACTGGCTCACTGACCACTATCATGTCAAAAGACGAACCGCCAAATATCTAATGATGTGTGTTCAGTTCGATGGCATATCAAGCCAGTTTCACACTTTTCCCACCATCCTTTCCCAAAATGTGGTGGTTCTGATAAAGTGGACTACTACATTGTCCCCCTTCCATGTGTATCCTCTAGGTTGGCAGCGCATCTACAACATCTCTGGTGTTGTAGATGTCTATGGAAACGAAGAGTAACCACTTACCATCAGGTGAGTCCTTCTGCTCGTTTGCCGTCCGTTATCAAAAAAAAAAAAAAAAAAAATAACCCATTTATAGCTGACTTTAAAAGAACAAAAAAATGTTAAAGACGTCAGTAGAACAAGAAAATTTCATTACTGAGTCTTCAACACTTAGATTAAAATTTTCAAGCATTTTTGACTTTATTAGATGCCTTTCTTGAATTTCAGATTGGTGCGGGAGGATGTACTCCGATTCCTAAATCAACTAATAAGAAGAGGATAGCTGATAATATTGATTTGTTTGACTTCAATCTGACTGAATCAAGTAAATTCTATTACTTAACTTTAATAAGAAACGTTCGTGTGATTGATCAGTGTCCTGGAAAGATTTATCCTAACTTTACCCTTTCTGAGAATAATGACTTATACATATTTATAAAGAAGTTTTATGGAACTTTATTATATTATAGAAAAATGTCAAATTATATTAATTCTGTTAATATGTGAAATTGTGTTTTGAACTTGTTTTGCCTACAACATATATTTTATACATACAATAATATTAATATTTATTTATCTTGTATATTAAAAAGAAGTAAATTTTATTTCACCAATATAATCTTAATTAAATTAGCCACCACAAAAAAATGCAGTAAGTAACAAAAAATATATATGTATCAGTCAGTAAAAGATTATCATAAAGAATGTCGATAGATTTTGGAAGGTATAAAATTTTGCCTAAATTATGTGTATTCCTCGCGTGCTTTAAAAACTAATGAGTAATACAATTAAAATATGTTATTATGTATACATTGGATTTGAACGTTTATGTGCATTGAAAGTGTTATAAACCTACACTTGGGTCATAAGGTACCAGCCAACTCTCCATACTTCTCTCTCTACAACGCTATGGGCCGCTTTTCCACATGTGAATCCATGGATTTGCTAAGGGAGTTTCTTCTCAAGTGTAAATTAAAAAATAGACATATATTTTATAATTGTTATATAATCAGAATGGGTAAACACAAAAACAACCGATCCTCAACATCCTTTTCTAACTTCATAAACCAAGGTTTTATTTTTTCAGTGAAATATTAATAAGAATTTCTTAGATTCATACGTATACTTAGTTGTAATTATGGAATTATAGCGTTCAATAAAATTTAATATTGAAATCGTGTCGTTAAAGGATTATAACAAATATATACATAAAATTTGCGTTCAATGTAGAGGTAGCCAATCATGTTTTTTTTTATTTTTATGATTCTTCAAGTTAAAAAATAAATTACAATAACCACTAACTGATTCATGGATTTATTTGCTTTTTATGGATAACGGATGGCAAACAGGCAGAAGGACCTGATGGTAAGTGGATACCCAACTAAGCCATGAACATCTACCCAACACCAGAGATATTTGCCAGATGCGTTTATAACCTAGAGGATACAGATGGAAGAGGAGGACAATGTGAACATTCCGTTCTCTCCGGAACCACCACATTTTGGGGGAAAGGATGGGTGGGAATGGGAAAACCTGGCTTATGCCATCGAACCGGAACACATCATAGATATTTGGCGGTTCGTGCGACGCCGATAGTGGTCGCGAGCCAGACGGAGGACTTGAACCTCCTACCGCAAACAAAATGATTATAGCATTGCGGATATCATCATTACTACACATAAAAATGAGCAATTTGCTGCTGTGCGTAAGAATTCCCTATTAGTAGAGTTCCCATTCATTAACAATTTTTTATTAAACCTGGCTCGAGATATCATGAAGCTTACATTGCTTTTTCCAAGTTTTTTAAATTTGTATTTAGCTTTAATAATATTGATAATACAATAAAAGCGTGCAAGCTACGCATGATAAATAAGTAATCGTCTAAAATCGTCACACATCCCACCAGACGCACCGACTGTAAGGAAGGTTGCTGTTTTCGCGTGTATCTTCTATGTTTGCTTCTTTTTATTGCTTCTTTATTACCTCATATCTAACAAAGTTCTGGACAGATTTATATAATTAAGGTGACGTTAGATAGGCATTTATGAAGCTTAAGTGTTCTTAGATATATGACGATCAATCTTAATTCAATATATATGGCTCAAGGAGAGCGAATACGTCATTAATAAAAACTTAAAACCATCCTTCGATTTTCCCTTTTTATATTTTACAGGACTTCTTGGGTGGAAAAAGGTATAACAGGTTGAAGAATGGGTTATGACCCCCAAATATTTCTATTTTCCTATATTGGGCTTGTTTTTTTTTCTTTTCAGTTTTTATAAGTCAGTTTCTTTTTCATTTTAATATTTATTTTTATGGTAAAATTTATATATTTAGGGTTAAGCCACTTTTATATTTACTGCTTGTTTAACTCATGTAGTGAACATTTTCTATTTAAGATCAAAATAATTTCACTTCTTACGTAACTAAAATTACTTTACGTATTCCAATACATGTTTTTAAAAATGATTTTTATTTTTACTTCATTATTTACTATATCTACAGTAACGGCAGTAGAAGTTGTTAATATTATGATATTTTTTTGCTTATGCACAGATATACAATGTAAGAATTTTTAAAATATTTGTTTTCAGCCGAGCACTATTACTGTTACATTTCCTGAAAATTCTTCGTCTAATTCCTTCATAAGATATCCGAGTATAAAAGACTCAATGATGCTTGAAGCATGAAAATACCATCATTGATTTGTGGAACGTTTACAGCAGTTAGTAAAGATATTTACATATAATTTAATATTGAATGAGGTTTTTCTTCGGTGGAGTTTGATTATGATTAATTTAAATGGAATTATTACCAAAATGGACCAGTTTGGTAAAGTATTTTAGAACAACTTAAATGGTACAGATGCTTACAGCTACCGAGCCTGGAACTCTGCGTTCTTGGCAGTCTCCATCAAAAACCTACATTGTATGACTAAAATATCGTTACCAGTCACTATTCATGTAATAACAGTCCTTCATTATTTGATTATTTGTATAATAAGTATAATAATTGTTTAGTTATTTTGGCTGAAATCTTTTGTATCCTAACATTTTTATATAACATTTTTAATTTATTTATTTTTTGTACCTTTACGTCAGTATAAATCTATAAAGAAAGTCTGAGGTGCCATTCACAGATCTATTATATGGCTGCGATGAAGCTGGATATCGACATATAGAGACAGCAGCTATGTACGATGTGGATGATGATATCCGCAATGCCATAAGTGATGTGACAAGCCGCTTGGTATTGTGACTAGAGAGAGAGGTATTTATAACTGCAAGAGTAGATATATAATACAAATATTTACATATTTCTTATATTTATCTCATTTATTATTATGAAAAAAAATAAGGAATGTGGAGAATGCTTTCATTACGTCAAAGAATCATTCCGTGCTGGGTACGCGGAACTGATCAAGTAGTATTCCAAATTTTTTGCCACGGATTAGCATCTTTTTCCTATTTTTTTCTCAAAAATACAGAAAGCAAAAATCTAGACCCATTCGTGTATATTCTTTGAAAAAATACATTTGAATTCAAGAAAATCCCATATTTCATTTTCTTGACAGTAAAACGATTTAAATAACCCATACTATTTAATGAATAAAAATTTTATTTATAAAATGCTACGTTATCGTTTAATTTTTAGCTAGACTGAACGTGAATATTCACGGATGCAGTAATTCAAACTTTACAAACTTCGTTGGAAAAATGGCAGATAGATTATGTGGATTTATATCTTATTCATTTGTCTATGAGTTTGGTAATGTTTTCATTTTGCCTTCTAATAAAACATTTGCTTGCTTAATAATTTTTGTTCACATGCATCTTTCTTTACATTCTTACATACAAAAAATATTTACCCCGTAAATATAAAAATAAAATATATAAAATTAATTATAAGGTGAATTAGAGATAAAAAGAGACCCTGGAGCAGTGGGACAGCGTCTGACCTTAAAGGCTAAGGTTGCGTTTTCGATCATCACTCGTGGGAATGATTATATTAAATTTAGTTTGATGTCCTCGCTCTGATGAGACAAAGTGCGCCGTGTTAGTTGAATTATTCAACGAACAATATCTTGTATTACGGCGGTAAATGGAAAACGAAATGTATTTGGGTCCTTTACCTACTTCGCTATGCGGAAATTTCTTTTATGACTGCCATTTTAACAGCCAAAGGTATTTATATTATTGTACGTGTAGGTATATAAGTATAATTTGATAATATTTATGTTTTTAGGAATATGATAGAGAATACGATATCTTGTCCTTATGGAGAGGTATGGAAGAAGTTCGGAGGATGGGGTTAGCTGTGTCTATAGGTGTTTCCAACTTCAATAGCACACACATTAATAAAGTTTTAACCTATGGCTCTGTTCGACCAGCTGTCAATGAAATTGAGGTTTTATTAAATATATTAATAGTGTAGTCAATATATATTTTTTTAATAATTCTTTTGTGTACTTAACAAAAGTGATGTTATTATTGTAACTACATAATTCGTATATACGTTGGCTTTTTTCAAAGGTAAATCCGACGTTTGCTGAACTAAGTCTGACTGCATATTGCTTAAGAGAGGGCATAGAGGTGATGTCGTACGGTCCTTACGGCTTTATGGTTCCAAGGCCATTTAGAAATATTACACCTCCTCCACCCAGTTTTGACGACCCGACATTAGTCCGCATCGCTAATAAATACGGGAAAACGACAAAACAAGTCGTTCTACGATATTTGGTAAGTTTTAAAACAATAATAACGTTCAAGAAAATAAAAAAAGAAATCATTTAAACAGATACATATATTCAAATGAATATATTTTTCAATATATGTTAATTTTATGTTCTAGATTGATCGTGGCACAATGCCCATTCCACATTCCACTAATAACGACCATATTATAGAGAACATTCAGTTGTTTGATTTTAGTCTAACTAGAGAGGAAGTTTACCAGATTAACGAATTTAATCAAAACATAGAAGTGTATCCCAAGGAGGACTTAGCAGTTGTGGAGGATATTTTTATGTACTTTTTCGATTGCAATATAACAAATATTTATCAAAATAATTACTGTGATTAGTCAGTTACATTCATTATAATTATAATTTAAAAATTATTGAGATAAAAGATCGTTTCTATTTTTTTATTTGTATTGTGGTGATAATAAATAATTGTTAAACAATGTTTGTCTTATTATTTCAAATTATTAGTAAAGCCTTAATATGCCATTCATGTTTCATTATTTATTTTATTAATTGCCCACAAAGAAAATTGAAGTCAAATTTTAAACTAGTAACCTTGATTTATTTTTCGCTTATAATAATATTTGTACTTTGCCACTGCCTCAATTCGGCGGAATGTGGGGAACGGAATTGTTGAAAGAGAATGGAGTGTCTTAACACTTAGGTTCTCTGCTATATGCGGGATACAGCGTGAAGTTAAAAAAAAAAGAAAATTAAAAAAGAAACAAATATTTTTGTTTTTTGACGTTGAAATGATCTTTTACTTATGTTTTATATAATTTTAAATAATTCACACAAAAGCCTTCAGAATCGGCTCCTTATTAGATTCTTATGATGGACAAGTACGAGAAACAGTATAAAATCCTTACGGATATTGGTATTTCGTCGTTTACACCGAGCATTTCCTTTACTCTAGAATACTAAAACGTTTACGACTGGTAGAATATTCCACTTCCGTGGAACGGTTATCATTATTTCAAAGCAAACAAAGTAAGTAATTACAAAGTGAACAAGTATCGAATTTATCAACTAAATGAACATAGAACTTTTAGAATAAATTTCCACGTCGTAGTAGAAAAGGTAAAACAGCAAAATGTCTCTACAATCACTTGAATGTACTTCTGTTTCTTTCTTACTTTCTGTATCTTGTACTTACAAGATACCGTCTTGTCTAGAATTAACATCAGTACATTTCTAGCGCGTGTTTTATAGACGGCATTAATATGATCTTGTCATGTTTTGGTTAGGTAGGAAAAGGAACTCGGACATCGAAGGCAAGCAAGCAAAACCTATACTCGGGTCGCAAGTCCCAGGACTAGAACCTATGGAATGCTAGGCATTTGCTTCTCTTCTTTTAATATATTAAAAAAAATTAGCATATAATAGAGTTGAATTTGTTTATTTGTTCCTTTTATCGTACTAGGCTGTAGAGTCAACATTGTTACAAAATGACTCTTGACATTAAAACTGTGCTGTTTCATGTAGCTTCATGTTGTATCTCTACTAGAGGCTGTTGTAGCCTATTTTATTCTCATTTTAATCTGTACCCTTTTTCTTTAACAGTCCAGTGTCTAAACCTACTGTGTCAAAAATCTTTACAAAATTGTATGTATTTTTTATATATTCATCATCATATTTAGTTATTCAGTATTTGAATTTTTATTATAGAATTATAATTTTCACCCATTTTACTAATATTAAAAAACTACTATTTTTAACATACAACATTAGTATCACGTTATTTTAATTTTGTGTCATTAATTAATTACTCGAATAATTAATTGCAATTCTGATACGAAAACTCGCTGCCTTTTTGCATATTATTGCCACCAATGATAATATTTTTAATTATTATATATATATATATATATA